>JAKELH010000851.1:0-25296 GCA_021525015.1 Lactarius pseudohatsudake
AGGAGGAGCGGCTCCTAGGGTTGCCTGGGTGGAGATTGGCAGGAGGGAGGAGATACGACAACGTAATACACACCATACATACCTCACCTGTCCCGATCTCAACCCCTCCCTATCCCCTGGCAGCACATGCGTGCCAGAGGTAATGTCCATGCATTTATCACAACAATGGGGATAGATGTTACAACGTTTGAGTATCTCCTTGACCGAGGCTTTGCTGATATGCGGAATTCGACTTCAATGGTATCTCATTGTCAGTCCTATCAGGTGATGCGAAGTCATCCACCCTGCTCACGGACATCCTCACCGACCGAGCCCGCTTGCACCTTTCCGCAAGGGACAATGTATGCACTTGTTGATGGGGTACTTCTCGTCACGCGTCACGTGCAACCCACTTTGGCGGCTTATTGGTTGCTTTGCTTGATTTTGGCAATTCGCTTAACTTACTTTTGTGATGCGCCCCTCGCCTGTTGCACTCACTCAAGCCCTCGCGGCTTCCTGGGATGACACGCACGCTTGCCGTCGAGCGTGAAACGCGTATATATGAGGAATTAGCCTCACCGTAGAGCTTTTGGGGGCCCTTCCTATGGCAATTATCTACCTACATGTAGCTGCTCGAAAAAACTTCGTCGTTGCCGTCTCCGCGGTTATCGATCTCTCCACATATAACCCCCATTGTTCCAATCACCCGATCTCGCCCACTCCACAGTTTCTGGCAACGGTCTTCAATTCCTTGAGCGGGTCTCGTTGTTTTCTCTCTTCCAGTCTACTGCGACTGCTTCCGTTTTTCATGAGTCTCGCGATGTTAAGACATGTCATGACCCAATATCAGCCCCGAATGCAGAGCAATCTCACCCACTGCGACGTCGTTAGGCTATGGTTCATCTGAAACGCCCTATACGGATTTCGAGACTGGTTTCATTTCTGTATGTTGTCCAAGTCCTATCCGCTCGCCGTGGCGTCGTTGACCCGTTCCCGTCGCAGACAATCGTTGGGGCAGCATTCCTTTCGGCAATATCCGTACTTGTTCTCGTTTATGTGCGTTGATTCCTTTTCTTTGTGGCCACCTGATAAACATGCCCCTCTCAGATGAGCAAATCCGGTCGGCACTCGCGCCTGGGAGAGTACACCTATATCCCAGCCCTGTTTGGTTCATTAATCACGTCCAATCTGCTGCAATCCGTCGGCACGCTCATCAATCTGCGGTGGGTACTACATGGTAGTGTGTCGCCCGGGAAGTTGTGCAGTGTCCAAGGTGTGTCCATTGCGACATCGCGTGTTATGTTCGTTCTCACCGCCGCACTGTCACATAGGCGGAATCAAGCAAGCTGGCAATGTCGGCACGGCTGTTTGGTGGGCGATGAAATTTCGATGGTGATAGGTCCCTCGCTCACCCCTTATTTGCAGGTCGTTTGCCCTCGCCTTACACGCTTTCCGCCTCCTGTTCTTGCGGACCCGTGTGGAAAGACGAACCAAGTGGCTTGCGCTCACCCTGGGGTGGCTCTTCATTACTATTATCGTTTCTATTGGCCCTCTTGCACTTCAGAGGAAAGACCGAGGTCCCTACTTCGGACCTTCGGGGTACTGGTATGTCGCGTCGTTGCTCTGTGCCGGTGCCATGTCGTCTGATAATCTGCGTCACAAGGTGCTGGATCACACACGATTACCCCATCGAACAGACTCTCCTTGAATACGTGATCGTAGGTTCTGATCATGGTGGACAACCCACTCACGGTGCTCAAATGACGAATTTTAGGAGTGGGCGTCCGCTTTTGTTAGTTTCGTACTTTACGTGATAGTTCTCCTCCGCGTGCGTGGGAACCTCATCAAGGACAGCGAAGGACGTTGGTTTCTACGCTGGGTCTCGCGCAATGAAAGCTGGCAGCTTGGGTTCTCAAGGGACTATCTCGACTCATGCACCATAAAGATGGTCGCGATCGTTGTATGGTAATTCTTGTTCTTGCATGCCCCACCTAACCGTAGTTGATCGGTTCGCGCTGTTTCCAGGTATCCAGTACGTGTCGCTCCCCCTCTGAAGAATCGAGTAATTTTTTTTTGCTCATTGGGCTTCTGAATTAGGTAACATATACAGTACTCATTGTTCCGATCTCAATTGCGCGCTTTACGAGCTACGCTGGCGCACCTGTCCCGGCCAGCTTTACGTTCGTAGCCGACATGATCTTCGCGCTTGGAGGTCGGTTTTTTTTTCACCCATTCACGTCATCTTCACCCCAGTTGACGCCGTCTAGGCTTTGTGAATCTATTGCTCTTCCTCAGCACACGCCGCTTTATACCCGACCTACAGACCACCCCAGATTTCTCCACACCTCGATCGCGCCCCTCCAAGGGTCAGGTATTATCTGGTGTCACCCCCTTCGTATTCACGTCTCCGGAAGTGGGAGCACAGCCGGTGATGATGACGGTTACCTCTGAAAGACATGCGCCTGTGTCATGGTCCGACAGGAGGCCGGATATAGAGGCGCTGAACCATGGGACGAGCGTGGGATCCCCTATGAGTGACACGTCTCAAGAGTCCAGACAACCGCTCAACTATCAAAAGGAAACACTCTGACCTCCGATACAGGCGCCGCAAACCTTATCACCACCTCGACCGTGTATCATCGTTAGACCGCACAACCGATACCTTATTTTGACTAATTGACCATTTCGTGTGGCTACAATCACCCTGTACGTCCGACATAGACGGGGAAGCTTCGTGCTACCTACGCCCACAACCCATCGGAAACCGCCCTGATGAGTCGTACCGTAACGTAATTGCGGAACAACATATGGGTATAAGGTTTTTTGTTTTGTTTTACAACACATAAGAAATATCATAATAAATGTGTAATGCGCCAGTCCAGAAGCGCCGTTGTGAGGGCCAGCACATCAGCGCTCAATACACAGGCAATGGCCGGCGACACTGCGTGCGTGATCACCAAGCACCAACCTGTACCCATGGATCCTCTGTGATATATTTGCCCTTGATCTCCACGCCGGGACCAGTCTCATCAACCACCGTGAGATCGTCCCAATCCTCGTCCTCCTGTTGCGGCACCTCAGGGTTGGTGCCCATAATGGAGATAGGGGTACCAGCGGAAGTGAAAGCGCTCTCCAAGCGAGAAAGGGCTTCCTGTGCGTTTTCATCCAAGGGAGGCACACATTCCGAGGTCACCGGACACTCAGTGATGAGGACGTCACCCTCTAGTGCCGGAAGTACGCGCAGTTTGAGGTTGTATGGTCCGCCATTGACGTGTTCGACGCACTCGGACAACTCCTCGCACACGTCTTCGAGGTCGTCCGCGAGGCACTCGACGTTGATATGACGTAAGGCCCTGCTAGCGGTTGCCAGCATGCGTAATGTGGAAGGTAATTGAGAGGGCGAGAATAACGGAGTGAGGCGCACGCGCTCCAGAATGGGAAGAGATAGTGGTTCTGTGGCGCCGACAATACCAGCGTTGAGGACCACGCTGCGCAATTGAGGCCCCACGCGCCGCAGAATGTGGCTGGACCAACTTGCATTCTCTGCTGGCGACGCACTCTCAAACGCGCCAAGTTCCAGTGTCTCGAGCTGGCAACGGACGGCCAGATCGGTAGATGCGAAGAGGGGATCTCCGAGGGACGTGTTATGAATGGCAAGGTGACGCAGGCTGTGGATGGTGAAGAGACTCGGCAAGGTGGGTGGAACCGAGGAATGAGTGCCGTCGGTAGGGACCGTTGGTTTGTCAGCAGCGAGGGAAGGCGAGTGACGGTGTGGGCTGTGCCACGTGTTAATATGGCATGGAAAAGCGCGAGTGACACAGGAAATGGAGAGTGATTTTAGGCTGGGCACCGCGAGGGCAACGCCAATAGCGGTTCGCTCGCTCCTAATTTATGACTTTAAGAATGGACGGAAGGCGGAATGACGCACGAGGACACTTACAGGGAGGTATGGATCGCATCTCGGCAAGGCTGGATTGAGAGATCGGTTAACTGGTCAAGAATGGAGAATGACGATATCGCGAGTGGAGATAGTTCGGTGGAGAGGTGGAGGGAGAGGGATCTTAGACGAGGAGCGAGGGAGAGTATTCGACGAAGAGCGTCGGAGCAGGTCGCCTGTGTGACAACAGGAGCGTCGACAACAGAACCGGCGGTGCTGATGTCGAGTGTGCGGATATGGGACGCATGGGGGACTGGCACGTGATCCAGGAAAGATTGGAGCCTGGCGAATGATGGTATGGTGACCGACTAGTTTTGGACGATACATGTGTTCGGCGTGAGAGTGAATGTGGAAGTGGGTGGGGATGTCAGTGTGGGCGTGGGTGTGCAAATGAATGTGAACGTACGTTATAAACGGCGGGCAGGCATAGGATGCGGTTGTAGTGGGAAACCTCAGAGAGGGAGCGAAGGGCGTTGTTATCGAGAAGCTGGGTGATCGTCAGCTGTATTTCGACTGGGAGGGTGAACCATTGGGAGGAGGATGGCGATGACATTGTGGAGGGATAGACGTAGCAGGAGGTAGCAGGGCATGACGAGCAAGTGGGATGATATATATATATTCGAGCGACCGACTAGCACGGGACGCAAGGCAGCAGCTGTGAGAGCGTGAGTGGGTCTTCTCCATGGAAAGGTGCCTTTTTCTGAGATCGTATCTAAGCGTGGCGTGATCGACGTCCACCTGAAGCGAACACTCTCCCATCCATAAACCGATTGATGGTGTGTTGGCGCGCATCTCTCAAGGTCAGCGTCCTCGTCCATCGGTTTTCATGCCGAACCATTCCTGCGCGCCGATTCTTCCGTTTCAAGCGACCGTCCCTTTAGCCGCTCTTTCTCCTCAACCCCTTACAGTCCTTTACGTGTCCCTCGCGTGGGTCCAACGCGCCCGCATCAATTCTCATCATCCTCACGACTCGCATCGCTTGCACATCCCCGGGCTCACCGGGCGCTGTTTTCCACAGCCGGCCCTTCCTTCCCTGAACCAGACAATCTGGGCGAAATCACCGCTGATCATCGACGATCGTCATCCCTCGACATTCTAACTCGAAAATTTATGACGACCAGCGCGAGCAGTCGTCACTTGTTCTCGTCGACGTTGCATGAGGGGGCTCGCCAACTGTAGCATTCTTTTCTCACGCTCTCGTCGGCTTGCTGTGTCGTTGCCCGGGTTCCTGAACTTGGCGCATCTGCTTCGCTTGCCTTGACATCGCATCGCAGCCATCTGTCACTGCCACCCAGCGAACTGGTGCGCCGTCTTCGCGGATATTTATAAATGCAATACTCATTACTGTATAATAAACCCAGGTCATCAAGATGTCATCGTAAACTCCCCCGCCCCTCCCCCCAGGCATCGATACTTCCGACCCCTTTCCCCCTCTCGTTTAGCTTGAACTCTCTCTAATCTGACCCGGGAGCGGGTAATCACCGACTCTTGTTCTCTCCGTATTTTTCTACCCACATCCCGGGTACATGTTTCTCATCTAGACTCCAAAGGATATCCCAGCATCGCCTCTCTTTGAATTGTTGGGCGTCTCACATATCTGTTGTCGCACTAGTAGGACAGATCTAGGAGTTGACATTGCTTTAATAAGGAGATATCGGGTTGGAGTTCTCCGCCACAAGCTATATCAATGTGATATCTGTCCTTGCACGCGCTTACGCCCCACACTTAGCAGTATATGGGCATATGTGAGAAGCACACAACCCGGACTGTTCGGAAACACTTCCACGTGCTAGCAAAATTGAAACGACTGCAATCACGGATCCTTGTGCTGTTGCGAGTCCCCTCAAGGCCCTCCAGCCATCAAAACATCTCTTTCCTGCATGTTCTCCCACCCAACTCGCTGGAATGTGATCTTACTCTACGAAGCGGGATTTAAATAGAAACAATGTGTTTGCGGCCCAACGCCAACTCCACTTTGGGTCCAGAAGTGGCCACGTCTCGAGTGTCGCAAAATTCCATAATATACTTAGCTTACTATAATCCCTTATAATTCTTAGGACATTTTTTACTACGTGGCACTTTACAAATGTCTAGTAACTACTTTCCTTCCACTTCTCATTGTATCCCACAGAACGCCGAATGGTACTATGGTCATTAGTATGAAGCAAGTACATGTGATACATTGTGTAGCCGAACTGTTACGGTTGCGCCTTGGGTTGCGCAAGGAACCGCGTCTCAGAACTACCCACTTTGAGTCAATTGCGACAGAGACTACGCAATGCGCAGCTGATTCCTCCACTTGTGAGCGGTGTGGAGCCTGCTAACAGAAACACGGGCCATACCACGTATCCCTTGGCAGCACAACTGGCAGCACTTTTTTTTTTCGGAGAAACCTCCCCAACGAAACGCGATCACGTGGTCATTTTTACCCCAAGCGAGAGAAACCAGCCACCGTAAGGGGAAAGACCAGGGCCGTTGGGGCGACACAATGAAGGACGAGTCCCATAGATGATTACACGGAAGGTCCTATCTGATGTTGAGTAGCCTCCGAGGCTTTGCAGGAAAGTGGTAAAGAAATATTGAGAGGAACTGGCAAAGGACGACAAAAGTTAAGTTAAGTAAGTCACGGTGCCCCAAGAAATTCTGTCGGAGGTACATAAGCAGCGCGAGAAACTGCCACCTCCTCCCTTAGCAGTGATCGTTCGTTCCTCTTTCCTCTCTTCTTCGGCTCCAGCTCCATCATTCCGTGATGTCTACTGTTCCTCTGTCCGCCTCAGAGGCCGTAAAACTTAATAAAGACCTCCGAGAGGCCGAGGTTCCTGCCGACCTCAACATCCCTGACAACTACGTAGACTATACCCTCAAAAATACCAAGCCGTTGCCACCCGTCACCTGGAACAATTGGTGGAAAGAACTCAACTATTTATCACTCGCCATCCTTACCATAACTCCTTCCATCGCTCTCTATGGTGCTTTTACGACAAAACTTCGTTGGGAGACTGCCGTCTTCGCAGTAATTTACTACTTTATCACTGGTTGGGGTTAGTATCTGGCTATCTTTTTTCACTGGGTCGTTCTAATCTAATCCTTGCTGTAGGTATTACTGCAGGCTACCACCGTCTATGGGCCCACCGCTCATATAATGCATCCAAGCCTCTGCAGTACTTTCTTGCTATTGCTGGCGCTGGCGCAGTGGAGGGATCTATCAAGTGGTGGTCCCGTGGACACCGCGCGCACCATCGATACACCGACACCGACCTCGACCCGTACAATGCCCATCGCGGTTTGCTGTGGTCTCACATTGGCTGGATGGTCGTCAAGCCGCGGCGCAAACCAGGTGTTGCAGATGTCTCTGATCTTAGCAAAAACGAGGTTGTCCGGTGGCAGCATCGTTGGTATGTCTGGCTCATCCTCCTTATGGGCCTTGGTGTTCCAACCGCCATCCCTGGTTTACTTTGGGGTGATTGGCGTGGTGGATATATTTATGCCGGTGCTGCCCGCCTTCTCTTCGTCCATCACTCTACGTTCTGCGTCAACTCTTTGGCACATTGGCTCGGTGATGCGCCGTTTGACGACAAGCACACTCCCCGTGATCATGTCATCACCGCAGTTGTTACTCTCGGCGAGGGGTACCACAACTTCCACCATCAATTCCCCACGGATTTTAGGAATGCCATCAGGTGGTACCAGTACGATCCCACCAAATGGTTCATCACTGTCTGTAGTTGGATGGGTCTTGCCTCGCATTTGAAGGTATAATGACCTTGTCTTTTATTTCTTGCCTGTCAAACCAACATTTTTCCTTCAGACGTTCCCAGATAACGAGGTGAAGAAAGGACAGCTCACGATGCAGTTACAACGTCTGCGTGAAACTCAGGAAGGAATTCTCTGGCCTCAGGAAAATAATAACCTGCCTATAATTTCATGGCAGAGCTGTAAGTCCTCGAGACGAGACGTACCATTGTTCGAGCTAACTGGTGTTTATATAGTCCAGGAACAGTCTCAGAAGCGGCCATTAATACTTATTGCAGGCTTTATTCACGACGTCTCTACATTCATCGATGAACACCCTGGTGGTCGCCATCTGCTCGTGAAGAACATCGGTAAAGATGCCTCGACTGCGTTCTTTGGTGGCGTCTACGACCACTCGAATGCTGCCCACAACGTATGCCTTCGTCTTTCATTGAGATACATTATTCCTGACAGCCTGATGTGAAGCTACTCTCTATGATGCGAGTGGGTGTCCTCCACGGTGGTGCCCCTCATGGTCTTGATGACAAGGCCGTCCCACCGTCGCAACGTTTGCGTGTCGCGAGGCACAACGAACTGTCGAGCCCCTACAGTTCGACTGCAATGTCGGATGGAGAGGGTATGCTTGGATAAGGTAGATCGAGTTCAGTGATGACGAGAACGAAAGCGAAGAACGTAATACAAAGACAATGATTTCAGACGAAACTCATACATTAGGCTCCCCACTACGAGCAGACAGAATAAGTGCAGACAGGCACTTGCACTCTTGTTCCGTATATTTTCTCGGCGCAGTGGTACTTCATCAAGTCACTTTCCGTGTTCTTGAAACGAAAAGATCAGGTTGTCATTTTTGTTAAATAAAAAAAACAGCTAATTCGGGCTGCTCTTTGCGATCAAATAGTCAAATGGTGATGGTGTACTGTAGTGCACGCTTTCACGCTTTGCATTTATCGATGGGACGAGGCGATGAAGTAAACCCCGTTCGCCCTCCTGATTGGATAGCGTAACTTGAATCCAACAGGCGAATGGAACACCATGCGGTCTCTGGAAGCGTGTCTAGCTACTGTAGTATCACCACCATTAAAAAAGCCCGGGTCTAACTGGGGAGCAGAGCGACGCGCAACGCCAAGACAGGAAATTTCCAATCAAGAGGTTGGTAGTCTGTTTAGGATATCACACTTAAGTTACTCGTATCGGATGCCCTGAGCCCTCGGTAAATTAGTATCCGTCGTAGTATCACCCCGACTGTTGCCATTCGCTTTCGCAAGGTCTTCAGAGTCAACCATTACGCGCGCTCCTCGGCTGTACTGGTTCCAATCATCAATTTACCCCTACCCCCTGACGAGGCCTGACTCTTGATCCTATCTCTAGCACGCAACTTGGGTGCATTTGCCACGACGCCTTGGCCTCATTACTCCAACGAGGATCACCGTGAAGCGCCTGTCGGTCCCACGAGCATGCAAGCGGGCCCCGGTAACTGCAATAGCCTGATCAAATGAATGTCATACCTCGAGCTCGTCTGTCAGTGCCCAACCAACCAACGTATCTCGAGGTCGCCATTACGTTGTTTTATTCAACAGAACTTCACACGCAACTACAACAAGCAAAGGTTTCGTGTTTTCTGGCCGTATTGGATTCGCAGGTAATTGCGACAACTGCCGCCCAACCATCAAGCCGACCACCGCCGACCCTTTGACCAGATTCTGTTCAGGGAAATCACGTCACGTTCTTCGCGTCGCCGTGCTGTAGTAGTCGGCGCAGTTGTATGTGGGTTGGATTCAATTCACAGCAAGGCCGCAACGATCCGTTCAATCCAGTCCTTTGCGGCCTTTGTTCATCGTTTCGGTCACGTTTCATACGGGCGTCTGCGTTGGTTTACTATGCAACCTTCCACAAATCCGGGTAGCGACTTTCCCGCGAAGCAGAGCCAAGTGAAAATTTCGGGGGCATTCGGCAGGTAGGAATTGGCTTACAAATATCCAAGCTTATGACGTATTCCGAAAAAATCAAGTCACCGAGTTGTCTCTTTATGCTCATACCGTTCATGGCCGGCCATTCAGTGAGGTCTTCTCTTTACGTCTCGACTCCCCCTTCCCATGCTTGCTTATCGCTGTAAAATCTATGCTGCCCCTTGGGGAAGCTTTGAGACACACGGGTACGGTGCAAGATGGTTTTATTTTTATCTCTCGAATAGAAGAGTGTTGAATGAATTGTATTCAGATTTCACAGACGAATATGAATGTGATTGGCGCGATATCACTTTCGGATACATAGCGACCCACTCGCACGCTCCCAGTGGTCCGAACTGTGGAAGTACCCCAAAAGTTCTTTCAAGCTTTGTTAAGCTCGTTGAGCGTCCCACCCTCATTGGCTTACTTCCATGAAAGTGTTCTCTTTCGTCACCATCATCTTCCTCGGCGCTTTCCTTTGTCTAATGACTGGCTGGCTGGCGCCGCGTCTGAATCTGCGCTTCGTCTAGACCGCGTGCATGATATTTCTCATAATCGGAGTGGGGACCGATGAGGGCCGAATGGCGGCCGCACGTTTAAGTGACGAATCCTTGCTCACCGAGCGCGCGCTTTGTGGCGAGTTATCGGCCCAGTTGGCGCTGCGCTGACACCAAGTCTCTCACCTCCCTAGATTCGCCGTTGTTGCCCCATCAGTAGGATGCCTATACCTGTTGTCTGAATTACTTCTTCATCCCCTCGCGTCTATATTACCTCCTTGATGCTTACGATGCATCGGCTTGCATTGCTCACCGACGCGCGGCTTTGGGGTGCAGGACGCTATGCGGCTGAGTGATTCTCATCAAAATTTCCCCAACGTCTGGTCGGAGCAGTACTTATAAAGGGCGCAGAGGACTTTGTGTTATCATCAGCCATCGCTCTGTTCGAGCTGCTTCGCTCTCCTGCTAGCCATGTTGACTCCTACCATCACAAAAACAACAACTAGAACGAAGGCTGGAACCACTGAAGAGGAACCAGCCGACATGCATATACCGGACAACTATATCGAGCACGCTCTCAAGAATGAGAAGTCACTTCCACCAGTTACCTGGAACAACTGGTGGAAGGAGCTCAACTATCTCAGTGTCGCTATTCTCACTATAAGCCCGTCTATCGCCATCTATGGAGCCACGACCACCAAACTTCATCCGGCAACCGCCGCGTTTGCGGTATTCTATTATTTCTTGACCGGTCTCGGTATGTATCTTCTCTTATCGTTATATCCAATGTTCTCATGATCTCCTTCAGGCATCACGGCAGGATATCACCGCCTTTGGTCTCATCGCTCTTACAATGCTTCGAAGCCCCTCCAGGTGTTCCTCGCATTGGCAGGCGCCGGTGCCGCCCAGGGCTCTATTAGATGGTGGGCTCGTGGGCACCGTGCTCACCACCGCTACATCGACACCGACCTGGATCCGTACGATGCAAACCACGGTTTTTGGTGGTGCCACGTCGGCTGGATGCTCGTCAAGCCTCGGCGCAAGCCCGGCGTCGCGGACGTGAGCGACCTCAGCAAGAGCGCGATCGTGCGTTGGCAGCAGCGGTGGTACGTGTGGCTGATCCTCGTCGTGGGCTTCGCCATCCCGACCGCCGTCCCCGGGTATTTCTGGGGCGACTGGCGGGGCGGGTACGTCTATGCGGGGGCGATGCGGATGTGCATGGTGCACCACAGCATATTTGCGCTCAACTCGCTCGCTCATTGGCTCGGGGAGGCGCCGTTCGACGACAAGCATTCGCCGAGGGACCACGTGGTCACTGCGCTCGTCACGTTCGGAGAAGGATACCACAATTTCCATCACCAGTTCCCGACCGACTATCGCAACGCGATCCGGTGGTATCAGTACGACCCCACCAAATGGTTCATCACGCTTTGCGCCAAAGTCGGATTGGCGTCTCATCTGAAGGTCGGTCCGAGAACAAAAAAAAACAGCGCTTGTGACTTTCCCAGCTGAATCAGTCTCGCAGGTGTTCCCGGACAATGAAGTGACTAAAGGCCAGCTTACAATGGAGCTCAAACGCCTTCGTCAGATCCAGGATGGCGTAACTTGGCCAAAGGATAACGTTGACCTGCCCGTTATCTCTTACCAGAGCTGTGGGTGTTCTGATCCCTCTCACACGTTATGTCTGGGTTGTGGGCTAACTGACACATCGCAGTCCAGGAGCAGTCGCAAACCCGCCCCTTGGTTCTCATTTCCGGTTTCATTCACGATGTGGGCGCGTTCCTCGACGAGCACCCTGGTGGCCGCCATCTCTTGGCAAAGCAAATTGGTAGAGATGCTTCCACGGCATTCTTCGGTGGAGTTTACGAACACTCGAATGCGGCGCATAACGTAAGTGTGGTTTGCGTGTACCTCGTTCTCGAAGCTGTGCTGACCACAACTCGGCGGGTTCCGAAGCTGCTCTCTATGATGCGCGTCGGGGTTTTGCATGGGGGAATGCCACACGCGTTGGAGGAAAAGGCGGTTCCGCCGTCGCAGCAGCTGCGGGTGATGCGATATAGTGAGACCAAGGCGGTACAGCAGCAGGAAACTCGGGGAGAGAACGTGAGCGAGGCTGCTTAGAGAGATAGACATAAAAGACGGGGGCCGAAATCAGGAACTTCGGCGAGGGCATGAGAAAAATCGCTATAGCTATAAATAGTATGGAGAACAAGTACGGCCCAAGCTGGAATCGCCAACAATTCATACAGCTTACGTTTTCCGTAAAAGACTTTGCCACCGATTTTAGATAGCCGGAGCGACCGCAAGTTGTGATATTTTCCCTTTCGGCATCGAGGATCTTTGGAAAAGCGTGAAAAGCGTGTTTGGCATGTGAAAAATATTCTCCCCCACTGGCATATGTATTTACGTCCCCCCTTTCTATCGACAGGACTGCGCAATTTGTGGGTTCTGATGGAAGGAAGATGGAGGAGGAGCGCGCAGGGCCACTGGCAAGCACCCCATCCTCCGGCTAATCTCGACGACCTCAAACGACGAGGGCAGAACTTGGGAGAAAAGAGGGCCCTTATGTAAGCAGGCTGGCGTCGGCGTTAGCGTTGTCCGGGGTCCAGCTGGGTAGCGGCCGTCCTTGCCACCACAGCCTGGGGCGCCCATTGCCCACAAACGGCACGCCGTGCTCCCACCGGATTTCGAGCTCGCCCCTCAGCACGCCCCCCGCGGACACGAGCGCGGGATTCCCAAAAATGGCGCCCACCGCACCATCTCCACCACCGGGGCTACCACTTGGTGGGAGATGGACCAGGAGGGATGGGAGGGGCGACGCGTTGGCCGCGAGGAGGCAGCCGCGCGTAAAGGCGGATTCGGAAACGAGGAGCGCCACTGGTGGGGGTTCAGCAGGCGCAGGCGCGTCGTCGTGGTGCGGTAGATCTCCAGAGGCGAGGTCGGAGGCGGTCGCGGCGTGCCTGTAGACGACACCTTCGAGCTCACGTAGGTACCCAGGCCCCATCTTCCTCTTTTCGGCTTTGCATTGGGCAAGCACGCGTAGTCTTCGACGGTTGGCCAGGCCCCACTCTCCACGCTTTTGACCTGTGACGGCATATGACCAGAGTTACGCGATGGGCTAGCCATGGGCGGGGGAGCGCACAGCATAGGACACGCACATGTCATAGTAGGCTTTTCACCGCCAGGGACCCACCACCAACCAATTAGGTCGACGCCTCCGTCGTTGCTTCCTCCCACTCGCGTAAGAGACATAGACATATGTTCTGTGAGTAGAGACAAGGCGCGTTTTTCAAAGGCAGTTCCGCGATGCACGTTCGAGAGCAGTTTCTCGGGAAAACGAATGACTTGAGTTAGGCGCATAAAGTGATGATGGAGTTTGTAAAAGAAAAAAAAGATTCGGATGACCACCGCAGGGGTCGAACCTGCAATCTCCTGATTCGTAGTCAGACGCGATGCCATTTCGCCAGGCGGCCCCACAAACGAGTACACGTAACGAGATATTTGACTCAGCCGAGGGAGGACGGATATTGCCGGGTTGTAAAGGAAGAGAGCGAGGTTGTGCCGTGCTCACCTCCACCAGTTTCGCCGCTATGTCCTAGCAAGTTTTTCGCCCTCTCGAGCGTTTTGTTTCGCGCTGACTGATTCTTAGCACAATCCTTGGCCGAGCCATCAAAACCGAGTACCTTGCACTCGGCACACTCCTCAGCACCGTCGGGTTGTCATACGCCGCCGCTTCAGGCGGAAGCAACGAGGCGGCTTCAGGCTCCAAAAAAACCCTGCAAGAGGTGAAGGATTCTGTGAAGTTCGACTCAAGCTCCAAGTGAGTTGCATTTCGCCCTCGTGTACACGCCAGAGGTCTGACTCGGGTCATTGCAGGGAAGAGGAAGAATTGTATGTTCTCGATTTATTGTACGCGTTTGTAAAAGTCGGTGATGACTTGACAGGGCCGAAAGTATCAAAAACTTCATTGCAGAGGCGGAGAAGGGTTCGAAGCATTAGATTTTGGGGTTGGATAGATGGACTCAGTTCAATAAAGCACCGTGACCCAATATGTAGCCTTCGCCTGTACGCTGCCTGGAAACGGCTGATAATTCGTCCGCAATGTCCTTGACAACGTCTACCGCGACGCAGCGAGGCTCTCTTGTCACCCTCATGCCCCCAAAGGCACAGCGGCCGCCTTTAGACCCAATAGTGATCGCTGCTAGACCACACCACCGTCACACAACATCCCTCGTTTCCGCATCTCCTCCAAATATCTCGTCCCCAGAACCTTCCCACCACTCCTTGGACAGACACCCCTCGTCCCCGTCAGGCTCGCGGCGCCACTCCGCCATTTCATATCTCCCGGCTGACAGCCCACGTTTATGGTCACCACGTACCTCAGAAAAGGGCTCAACCGCCCTAAAGCGTACCGTATCGCTACACAACAAGAAAGAGGCTCGTGCCAGCACAGGCTCGATACCACAACGGCCAACCCACCAGCCACCTGTCTTGACACTCGCTGAGAAGTGCGCTCTCGTTCTGCTACAATAATACTTGCTCACCTCCCTTGCAAGGCACGTGGACCTTCTCCAGTTTATCGCCCAGAAAGAGTCGAAATGCCTCGAGTTTCGTTCCCAACTCGCAGCACACGAGTCAGAGCTAACCGACCTCAAGCGAAAGTGGGAGCGTATCGTTCATCGCGAATTCGGGCGTAATCTCTCCCCTACGTCTTCTTCCACATCACCGATGGCCTCGCCACCCGCGAACTCTGGTGCTAAACTCAATGGCCTGGTCGGAGGCGTGCGCGCCATAGCAGCCGCCACGGCCAGCCCTACCCCTGCCTCGCCCCTTGCAAGGCGCATGGCACGTCAGGCGGCCTCGAGTTCCGTGTCCTCCACAACCACGACGACATCCGGCTCGGCTGCGAGCACGGGCGCGGACACGCGTCTCTCGCAGTCGTCCTCGTCGTCCGTGGCAGAAGAAAAGGTCGACATGCCCGAGGAGCCCATCGTCCGGGACACGGGAGCAACATCGTCGCCTTCGGTCAAGACACTGAGACGGCGTTCGCGCGATGCACGAGTTCCTCTGTCAGATGCGCTCAGTTCGCTGACGGGCACGAGCACGAGCCCAACGTCGACGAAACGCGCGAGCGTAGGTGCAGTCCCGCCGGCTTCGATCCCTGGGATCAACTCACTCAGCGCGATGGGACTCGGCCGCACGAATCTCGGAGAAGCGGCGCAGGGGTTGATGGATTCGGTCGGCTCCAGGCTGGCAGAGCTGCAAAGGGGACAGACGTCAGTTGATAACGACTCTCTCGACCTTGCCGCGTGGGTTGATGCTTCCTTTTGTTTGCGTGTTCAGGTTCTCGAAGAGTCAGAAACGGGCCTCTGTACTTTTCTCGGAAGTATCACAGTCTATTTTTTCTGCGCTTGGGCCTGCACCTTCGGCCCCCAAAGAGGTGTTGCCTACATCCCCGATGCAATCACTGATCGACGAAGATGATGAAGCTGGAAGCACCGTTCTAGGTCACGCTATCCTGCCCGACACGGTAGCGGTATCTAGGCGCCCTACACCCTCAAAACAGCCACCCCTGTCTAGACCAGAGACTAAAGACGACGAGGACGACGAGGATTGGAATTGGTAGACTTATGATATGTGTTGGTAGAAAAGAAAAGCAAGCCATTGGCTCTAGAGGCCTGATACATTGTTAATGAAAATGTTGCGCCCATTGCAGCGCCCTGGCACGAAATTTTAGTGCTGTGCTGTGCAGGTGCTGTAGGGACCGAGTTAAGGAACTGACGTCGACCAAACTAGAACGAACATCTCACTCAGTCACCGCCTCGTCCTCATCCACCGACTCATCGTCTGTCTGTCTGCGCAGCTCGGTCGAGTCACTTGGGCAAACCGACCGTTAGCACGTTTTTAACTCTCGATGTTTCGTTCTCATCTAACGCCTTTTCTTCTTTCCTCTCTCACAGCTCACCCCGGATGCTCTCTCGATGTACCAACAACCACTTCGTCAACAGCAGACCTGGCCTGGTCCCCAATTCGCCCAACCACCTAAGCCTACAGCAGTATCAGCCTGGCCCACGGCCCCCGTCATCTCTTCAGTTCATCCAGCCTCTGCCGCTGCCCCCGTCCCCCATCCTGCTTCCCAACAGTCCTTTGTTCCACCGGTGCCGCCAGGAGTTAATCCACAGCAATGGCAGAACGGTAGATGGATGTTCACCGCGCCCGGTGCGGGTATGGGCACCGCTCAGCCCCATGGCACCCTCCTCCCAGTCTAGTTGGCTGGAATGTTCCAGCTGGCTGGGGGATTACCCGCAGTACTATCACCCCCCTCAGACACAAAAGCAACCCGAACGATCTTACTGGGACACGCAGCTCACTGATAACGGGCTCGGACTTGAGAACATGCATATCAAGTGCGTATCTTCTCCTTTGTCTATCACCGTCCGTCGCCGACTTAGGTCCGTTGACAGGCAGCCTGTCGCGCATACTGCGCCTGGAGAAAGCAAGGATAAAGCACCCCACACACCCTGGGCATGGGTTCCTCGCGAGCTAGACGACGACGACGACGCGCCCCAGGCAAGTAGTGCCGCTCAATATCATAATCCTCCACAGCCGCAACAACCAAGTCTAGCAGGGCACAGTGGCACCGGTTACCCGGCACAGGCCATGCCTACTTCTCAGTTCCAGGAGACCAACAACACCATCACCCGCAGCAGCAGCAGCAGCAGCCGCAACGGCAACAGCAGCCACAGCAGCCTAGTGCAAACGAGGCTGGCTCTAGACCTACACTTCCTCCGGCCACTGTTTTCTCAGCTCACATCCGTCAGCGGTCCAACCCAAACCCTCACAAACCTACAACGCCAACACATACCCAACCCTCCACCGCTCCTGGATCCCAGTCGTCAACTGCCCCCGTTCCTTCACAGCCCACCCATGGCGCCCAATCTTTACAACGTAGTCACTTCCTTGTTGCCCCAACCCACAGCGCCCAGGACCTTCCCGAGTCATTCAAGTCTGTCCAGCAGCTTCGTCCGACATTCTCTCCTGCGATTGTTCGCAACGCCCAATCATTATCGCCATGACTCACAGCCCATGGTGCCTTCGCCTCGTGTCGCACCTGGGAAGAAGGGAGCGCTGGTTTGTCCGCGTCGGCAAATAGACATCTAAGCGGGGGCCCGCACCTATGGTCCCGTCTCCGCGCGTACTACCGTGGAACGCGCATGCAAGGGCAAGTTCCCCGACTCCCGCGCCGCGGAATCCTCAATCTTCACGTGCCGAATCGTTCGCATGTACGACACGTCGTCTGTAAGAGGACGCAGGCAGTCCAGCGTCATATTCAATCCCCGAGCAGCCACGCCCCCCGCGCCCGTCCTGCGGCAGAACTCGATTGCCCGTCGTGCAATCCGTTCCCGACGCGCAGCACACCCCAGTCGGTCGTCGTCGACCATCCCCAATCTGCACCAGTTCGCAGAGGAGCCCGGCGCCGTCCTGAGCCCCCTGATCGGCACCGTATCCGAGTCCTCAGAATCGTCCGCGTCCGCCTCGACCGTCGTCTTGTCCCGCAGCCCCCCGCCGCTCTTCATCCCCGCGCTACGGGCCCTCACCGTCCCCGCGACGTCGGCGCTCGCGCGCCCCCTCTGGCTCCTCCTCGCCGTCGTCGTCATCGGACTCGTCGGACTCAAACGACAACCACTCCGCGGCGGATGTACCGCTCGCCATCCGGCTCCCGCAGCCAGCGCAGCACCTTTAGCCGGCATAGCGGACACAGCGGGAATAGTGCGCGCAGCAGCGGGAATTACGGGGCGCGTATCCTGGCGCAGTGCCCCCGGCACTGCAGCACCCGCACCCCCGCAGGGCCGCTCGCCCGCGTCGTCAACGCACACGCACCGCTCGTCGGCGTCGTCGAACCCGCTCCCGACGCCGCCGCAGGAACGGCGCGACCCGGGCTTCTCGCTGCCCCCGCCGCAACAGCGCAAGCCGCCGCCCGGCTCGCACTATCGCACGCTGCGGTACGGCTACTGGAACCGCCGCGGAGACCACCTCACGAACGACCAGTATGTCGTGTACGCCCCGCCTGACCGCGCGAACCCGCGCGAACTCGGCGACTACCCGCTCCCCACGGAGGGCTACAGGGACCATCATGGCAATTTTATGAAGTACGACGCCACGCGCAGGGAGCTCCCAGAGAGCCTGCCGCGCGAGGGCAGGCCGCCCTCATTGCCCTATGATAGGGTGAGTCCACTGTCCTCGTCATTTATAATGTAACTGACGATGGCCCTCCCCCACCAGTTCGTGACATACGTGTATATGTAAGGTACACCGTACGAGAGGGAACCAGTTTTTTGTGTCGGTGCTCTAATCTAAGGCTTCCTTTTTGTTTCTTCCCTCATCGATTTCGATTTCGTTCTGCTATATTCTTGCTCACTCGCCCCCTCGTTACAGATCAGGGGGTTTCTTATTTAGTCGCTTTACATCTCACATTCCATATATCTATGTCTCGTGTCATATGCGGCCCACTTGTGTTGGCATTTGGGTCAAGTTCCCATGGAACACTTTTATCGCCACGACCTTTATAACGTACAGTAACGCTGTTCGATAGAACGACAATCGAGTAATCTATAAAAACATTGCGCGCATATAAAAAAAAGATAAGCAATCCTCGATAGATAGATAGAGGGGTGTACAAGTGAGACGAGAAGAGGGAGGTAAGCATAGGTCAGGCATGAGGACAAAAATACAAACAATACAGAAACAGCTGTCGTGATCACAAAAGCAAAGTCAGAGTCCGATTCCACCATGAAATTCACGCATGGGCATAAATCCCTGGCCCTGAGGGAACGTCTGGAGACAAACCCAACACGTGTGTGTATGGCAGTGCACGTCATATGGTTACACCCTTCTGCGCGCTCGATGGGCGCAGCGCAGCCCGGGTTTTTCACACCGTGGGCCAGCATCCACTCCTGGAACAGACGGTCACCACCGTCCTCACGGTCCGCGCAGTGACACCCTCGTGATATTCGACGTGGCACCAAGGGCAGATGCGTACGCAGCAAGATGGACAAGTTACTACGGCGTTCCGCGGGCCTGTGGGATGCCTGCTCGGGCAGTCGGGCGTTGGGCAATAGTGGTACTCAGTTGGGCGTGCTTGCACGTGGGCATGGAAGGCCGCCAACACAAGAGCTTCGAAATTAGTGGGGGTAAGGACCATCCGCGCCGTCCGAATAGGTATCAACGCTGTACACTTGCCCTGATCGCCAAGACAACTGATGGGAAAGGACCGTGAGTCCGATGAAGCAACCAGATAGCCAACCATGCACGACTTGCACCATTTGTGGCCGCAGCTCGTGTATATAGGAGTTACGGGGGGTCGAAGCACACAGGGCAATGATCAATGCTAGGGTTCGCGACTTGCCGTGATTCGACCATATGAACGAGCTGCTGTACTTCTTCGTAAAGTGTCTCTGGCCCACGCACAATGAGAACCCGGTATTGCAGGTCAAGGCGTATGTTTTCAACCCCGTGCCGTTGCTGAGCTGCCATGAGTTCCGGGCCGAAGAAAACGCTTGTCAGCTTCCCGCCAAGCGGTATGGTGTGAATTTTATCTTGTCGCAGTAAGGAGAGCCTGGAGATGATGGCTGCAGCCACAGGCTCACGCCGTTTAGGGGTTCCTATGAGCCGTATGCATCTGCGGAAATAATGAACGGATATCATCACGTCAGAGTTGCGAGCACGCAGGTCATTCAGGAAACGAGAGCCAGCTTCGCCACGAAGAAAATCGTCCCAAACTTGTTGGCCATTTTTTGAGTATCTCGCCGGCCAAGATCTCCGACAGCTCAGCCCTGAGGCGAGCAAGAGTCCTGCTATCTTCGGCGACCAGCCTAACACCTGGTTCTTCATTCTCGCTGCGAGATAGATAGCGAGGTACGCTCCGCGTATGTGATTCTGCACGTTCTGTCGCAAAAGATGGAGATCTTGCTCGACGAGGTCGAATATCGCCCGGGGAACACGCTCCAGAACAGAGAGCACCCGTACAACAGAGATCCTCTCCATACCTAGCGAGCGCTGCTTCACTCGATGGAGCTCGCAAGCGGCGGCGGCGACATCGGGAGATTCGAAGTGGCACCATACTCGAACAAGCCTCTTGTAGGGAGGGGGGACCATTGAAATCAGTGATCTTCCCAAAGCACTCCAAGGTTCTACGGACTGCAGGTACGCCAAACTCGGGAGCTTGATAATTCGGACGTTCGAACATGGTACCTTCTGTCGGCCCGAACTTGTTCCAAAATTTCGCCCCCACGTGGGTAGTCCCGTAAACCGAATTATGGGCGCCAAGGATGGGGATGCCCTCGTAAACGTTCGCCGTAATCCAGTGATTTCGCATTGTGGAGCCATCCGCTTTGGATACAGCCTTTTGGGCTGCCTTCATGTCACTATATCCGGCGTAGCCCGTTTTACAAGGAACGGGCCAGAAGACGCGGACATAAGTGTCACGGATCATACGCTTCGAAAGGCTTCTGGCCAAGGACAAATGAACCGCAAGGCATTGCCCGAGGATTTCTCTGCCATCGAGGCCGTGTATGGCAGAAACTGCCTCGCGGTAGGTCGCCATCTGCACCTCGATGACCTGGGCGCAGGATTGTCGCTTTGCTTTACAGCGCGCAACCGAACACCTTTACTTCGCCGAAAGGTGAGACAATACGTTCAATTGCGGCGAGCCATGGTCGCAGGGACATTCTCGATTGTAAACCAGAGCGACTCCAACTTGGTGACAATTCTGGGAATCGAAAAGCCGCCAGAGACCGTGACTTGCGTACTGTCCATCACGGTCACGACAAGTTCATCTGCCGGCGAATGCAAATGCCTAGGGTGTGACGACTGGTCATGTAACGCTCGCGGGTGGGATGATTGCGACACAGGGGTGTTTTGAAGCGGGGTGGGAGAACTTCGTGCGGTCATCTGTTGCGAAGTGGCAGAGTGCTGTGCTAAGAACGGCGATGAACCGGAGTCCAGCTGCGCAGCGACGACGACCGGGTCGCGCTCGACTGCGGTTACCGGTACGGTTACTGCGACTACTGGCACTGCGCACGCCCGTGTTTTGGGGTTAGGGGGTATGTTTCCCACTGGTTTTTTGGTCGGCCTGGCGGATATTGGGTTGACTGGTATAAAGCGGGAATCGTGTTGTCATGGGAAAAGTTTTGCACGATGTTGCTCGAGCTGGTGAAACGCCCGAGGGGCTTGCTTGGATTCGGTACGTGCTGCTGCGCTTGAAGAGGCTTGGGACCCACGGTATTTTTCGAGCGTTGCGTAGCCATCCTCGTTCTTGTTGTGGCGACTGTTACGACCAGACGTCTTGTCTGGCGAGGTCGTTGGACAACGGTTGTTCCAACGCCTTCAAGGGAGGTGAAGGCGGTGCGGCATGAGCTATTGACGATGAGTATGCCTAATGAACGAAACAGACACAAGTGCTCACAAGACCAGTATTTAATCAGAAACAGCAACTTCATCAGTGGTTGAGTTAGAACCTGAGGGCTCCATGCACTCCTCGGAAACAATCGAAGGCTGATTAGGGCTGTCAACTTTCTCTTGTTGCCGCTCCTGCACCGAAAGCCGTCAGACGACAATCTACAGCGAAAGTGCAGTCATCGTACCACATCCAGTGGCCCATTGGAAGGTGCGCGCGACTGACTCGCAGGGTGGAGTGGATGGGCAACTGCATCAAGAGAGGGGCCAGTCGGGAGGATTGAAGATGTTCAGGGTCAATCGACTCGGTCGCTGTCTTTTCGCTCGGGGGGAGAGTCGCTTGGGAGTCGGACGACTACATCGAGCGGGGATCATGGTCCAAGGGTACTGATTCCGAACCGGCGCCTTGGGGTAGCTGGACTACAAACTGCTCACTATTTGCAGGCATTGGTACAATGGCGCGAGTCGTCGGGTCGACTGGCGTTGCTAATGGCACCTGAAAGGGGACGGATAAACATAAATACACGGTGGTTCAGGGACTACGCACTTCGGATCCAAGTTGGGGGTCACAGCAGCTTCGTGTGGTTGAGCACGCTGGACGGTCACATGAGAGGGTAACAGAGAATTGGTGAACACCACGCACGTCCACAGGCCACATTAAGGAACGAAATATTGTCAACCGAAAAATGTGTGCGAGTGCATCTCATCCCATACGAACAATGATGGGGTATGAGAGCAGAACATATCCGATCGGATGGCAACGAAATCCTACACAGAATCTATTCCAAGATATCGTAAATACACCGCGGGATGCACGCGGGAGATACTTACAAGTTTCGGCGGCCTCAGCAGCTTTCTGGCTGAACGAAGTTCTGGAGGGAAATCACGGCGCGTTATAAGGTAGTCTAGTAGATCGAGCTGAGAAGAGCCAAAGTGAGGGGAAGCAAAGTACATGAAGATAAAGTAGTACCATGTCGCGGTAGGGGACATGCGCGCGAGGACAGGAAAACTCTTTGCATGCACCTCCATAGACGAAATTCCTGCAAATGAGCCAAGGCCGGTGCACCGGCCTACTTGGATGGGGATGAGAGTTGGGCTGCTCAAGTATTGAAAAGGTGGGACCCTCGAGTGGGAACGTGGAGACGTACCGGTTGAAGGGAACGGAATCGAGGAGGGATAGACTGCATATAGTCGGTTGCGAGGGTCAAGTCGGTATAAAAAGGGGAGAATTCAAGGCCAAATGGAGATGAAGTAACGATCATGGACTTAGAGTGTCACAGCGATACGTCAGGGTCGGCGCAGTCCTAGCTATAGTATTACATAATAGAACTCCGATGGATACACACGTGCATACTAGTAGTAGGTCTATGATAAGGTCCATGTCCACGTCCATGGTCTACATACCCATGTCTGCGTAGTCCATGTCCATCTAATTGTGATGTGGGAGGAGAGCACAATTGTAGCCCATCAACGGAACGCTATATCAGAGTGATTCCAAGCAAGGCAAAACCCACCAGAGACATGAGTCGACCGTCGAAATCCATACTTCTGCCCGTAGCATTGGGTGAGGTGTCGATAGTACTCGTCGGACCTGAGAAGACACCGGTTGGGGCTGGAAGTGTGACAGGTTTGCTACCATTGGGGTAAATCCACACGGCCGAAGCTGACGGCGTTGGTCCGGGTACGCCAGTGGTGTAAGCGCGCACATAGTTGATTTCAAAGTACGCATTGTCATACTTGGGTGAACCCGGTCCGACCACGTTGTCGTTGTACTGCACATCATAGTCCATGAGTTCCACGGTCAGCAGTCTTATCCAACGGTGAACGCACACAGAGGCCGGTCGGGCCCGAATTGAGGCACTGCGGGTTATACACTTGTGGAAGCCCAGCCCTGCGAAGCAATGCCTCGTGAACATTAATACCTCCGGTGTTATAAACGGCGAACTAACCAAACGCCACAAAGGGTGATATCGATGACCAATTGCTGAGCAGTGAAGTATTGAGAAATGTTGCAAAGTAGTAGCCGGATAGCTCGCCGAAGGTGGCCCCCATTCCGAAATGTCGATCGACGAAGTTGAGTTAGCCTGCAAGATCGATGGTGGCAAATTCGCAGCTGTAGCAGTATCGTGTCAGCTCTGCCTCCCGCCCAGGTCTCTCCATAGATTTAAAAGATGGCGCGCACAGTCCAGAACCAGATACTGCGCCAACCATGAGGATCGAAGAACATATATAAACAGGCTGAAAGACGCACAAAATCCCGGCCACATCAAATTGAGTGGCCCAAACCCCGCCACCTGCTGCAGCAAAACCCTCATTGAAACTATTGGGGCTAGTTTCAGAGACGATGCATCCACTCGGTTGCGAACAATCAGTCGCGCCCGACACCCCGTTTGTACCACGCCGGAGGCTGCGAACACCCCGGCAACGTGTGCAGCGCGTACTGATTTGCGCCCTACGCCAGGTATCAGCGCATTGCCATGTGGCTGTATGAGAAGCTCACCATGAGGTTGACTCCTTCGATGATGTCAATCTCGCCATCGTCCGGCCACGTCGGTCCTTTGGTCCAAAATGCTGGCCACACCTGCGACGGTTAATTGTTATGAGACGACGCAACCTGACGGATGAAGGTATGTACCGAGCACCCGTACGGAAGGTGGGTCAAATCTATAATCCAGAGACTGCCAACGCCATAGGAGTCTTGAGAAGTAATTCGGATCTGAGATCAAGTTAAATTTGACCCGGGAGATGGCGAGAAGTCGTGGAATACCGTATTCCTTTTCTCGTTGTATGGGACATTAGAAACGTTATCGACCTTGATGACTGCTCGATTGTTCTCGTCGATGTAGGCCAAGTTTTGCTGGAAAGCAGAAGTCCTGTCTAACCACCAAACGTCGCCTTTGAAAAAAAAAGGGGGCGTCAGAGGCCAAGTGAGAATGAACCTTTATCACACATACCCAGGGTAAGGTTATCCCAACTACCGTAGAAATCCCAACGGTCGAAAAAGGTCGAACCAGAGTAGCTCCGGACTATGTCATATGAGGTAGAGTATGGCAGTATTGACAAAATAACGCAGAAGAGATATGCCGAACATCTTCGAGGACGTGGTGTTGGTTTGAACCAGGCGGGTCGCAAGCAGAAGACAAGAGAGGGTATAAAAATAGAGAATTCAGCACATGAATGGAAAGTTCAATGTCTGATGAAACCTTGGTCTGATGACACCTGAAAGCTCCCTACGTCCGGCAGGCGGAACCCCCAAGGCTCAGAAGAAGCACGAGTGTACCATGAGGCCAGCTGAGACTTGATGTGGAGTGAGATTAAGATAAGATAAGATTCGGGGCACTAAGTTAACAGATCCACTTTTTTTACATTTTATTACTAATATGTTTATTGGTTAAGTATTAGTCTCCGGTTTTTGCAGGATCATGTTGTCAGTGCACGCAAGTCATCAACTTTTGGCCTCATGAGTAGTCATACCCACCGCATATTTCGCTCATATCTTCCTGTTCATCTGGAAACTTGCCCTTCGCAATGGAGGCATCCCTGATGCCCTCACCGACATTCATGACCCTTCTCGGAGAGGTTCGCCAGCTGTGCGTGCAGCCAAAGATATTTCATTTGGAAGCGTGCGTCGAAAAACCCTTGTCTGTTTACATGCTCGACCTCACTTGTACTGACTTAGGCTGCCGGAATAGTCTCGAAGTTTTTCGAGCACCCTTCGCCTCACTAAGGT
>JAKELH010000852.1:0-25284 GCA_021525015.1 Lactarius pseudohatsudake
GTCGCGGGCCACGGGCTATCTCGGATGCGGTCTTCCCCCTAACGTTGCGCACCTGCACATCCATACCGTGATCCAGCAATAATCGCACGACCTCTGGGGATCCTCCATTTCCATGAAGCTCCCCCCAACTATTACTATCTGATGTTCGACGTATTGTGACCGATCCCCCGTATTTCCGGGCATTGTCCTCTGCGACGGGCGCGAATAGCTTAGCCATCCGATTCAAGTCGACCCCGAACACACCGCCAGCTGCTGCCAAGTGCAGTGCGGTGTTTCCGTTGTTGTCACGGACGTCCGCATCCGCGTCGTTGTCCAGCAGTAATTGTACAATATCATGGTGTCCGCTCGCCGAAGCTTTGAGAAGTGGGGTAGATCCGTCGTCATCCCGGATGTTGACCTCCGCATTGCGCTCGAGTAGTATCCGAGTAACCTTGAAGTAACCGCGGCTTGCTGCGATATGCAGTGGAGTGTCTCCGTCGTTGTCGCGCACATGTGCATCCGCACCATGGTCCAGCAGCAACTCCGCAACCTTTGGGGGTCGTTGTGACGGTGAATATTCTAATATGAGGCTCTGTAATGCCTGAAGTAATGCAGTTGATCCCTCGTCATTCTGGGCGTTGACCTCCACATTGCGCTCGAGTAGCATCTGAACCACCTCAAGGTGACCACCTGCTCTCAGACTCTGTGTAGCCTCTCTCGACTTCGCCACACTCGTGCTCACCCTTAGCCCTTCGACACCGACGCATCCACGATCGCGACGGACCTGCCTGCAACATCTCGCGCTCCGCGGAAGCTTGAACAGGAAGAAGCGATTGACCATTTATTTAGAGAGCATTGCTCCATTCTTGAAAGAGCGGGAGCAGCAACAGGGCCAAAATTTGAGTGCGGTGCCAGGGAAATCATTCGGCGTGTAAACGATTCAAGTACTACACAAGATGGTGGATTCTTTCAGACAGTATCAGACAATTGTCGACGACTTCCAACGTAGATCTTTCTCGTTGTCAGCGGCAACGTTGCGATCTTTGAGCTGGAGTCAATTTCATGTCATTTGCACAGGATTTAGAGGTACAAAGAGCCATCAAAGAGCGTGGAAAGAGGTTGCACGTTTGGCTCATGATGTCCGCACAGACACAAAACAAGTTGACAAGTAGATATGGTGGAATGTGACATTATAAAGTAGGAGGAAGTTGTAAGGCAGATCGATCAAAAAAACAAAAAAAAGTTGTAAGGCAGGGGCTTTCAGGATTGTCATTCGCACGGAAGCATAAAAACGTACCCTCATTCGTTGTTCAACTTGTCGCCGCATACATTGTCCGTTTTCAGCTGGAGAGGCAAGGGCAGGAGCACGAGAACCACTTCCCCCTCACCGGAGTCACCGCACTTGGGCCTCCGGCCGATAGGATCCAGTAACACTCCAGTAACTCACATGGTTTTGAAAACGATAATATAATCCTGGGCCTATCTACGAGATGGGGCTGTGCGGGCGTCAACTGCCAGACCGTTCTCGTGCCGTTTTCTCTCCTGCTAGTGTCATAACCTCAGACGCCTCTCCTCGCTGCTGCTGCCATGTCTCAGACACCTCTCGCAGCTCCCTCTTCTCCCAATTTCCAGGCCATCTTCTATACTTCCATGAAAGAGTATGAGAAGAAGACGAAGAAAGACCTTCTCATGCATCCGTTGATAGCCCAGTTGCAGACCTGCAACTCTCCCACCGACATCCTGGCCGTCCTACACACTCAAGTCCAACAGTTCGAACAATATACGTCCGGCGATGACAAGTTGACGAGATGGTTGAATCCGACTGTCAACGTCCTTTATGCCTTTTCCGCGGCGCTTGGCGAGGGCGTCGGACTGGTGAATCCCATTTGATCGATCCTTCTCCGATCTACCTTTTGATATCATATTTCTAGGTGTTCTCGCCTGCTAAAGTGATTTTCGCAGGTGCCGGGGTCCTCCTCTTGGTAGCTATTACCCTGGATCTCCCTTACTCGGACTGTTCTGATTCCGAACGTACGCAGGCGGCAAAGGATGTTGTTGCGAGCCAAGATGCGCTCGTCGATATCTTCGAGCGCATTGAGAGCTTCTTCAGACGGCTCGAGACGTATACCGAGGTGCCGACGACAAATGCGATGAGGGACGCCATCGTAAAGATAATGGTCGAGGTTCTTGGAATCTTTGGGATTGTGACGAAGGAAATAAAGCAGGGACGAACGAGTGAGTCGATCACTGATGATATGTTGCTCGTCGCTGATAGACATTCAGAGAGATATCTGAAGAAATTGATTGGAAGGAAGGATATCGAGGACGCGCTGGGCAGGCTGGATAGATTGACGCAGCAGGAGGTGCAGATGGCGATTGTGCAAGTCCTGAAAATCGCACACCATGTCAAGGACGGAGTAGAAGCTGTCGGCGACCAGGTCAACGTGGCTATTGAGGGTACGTTCAACGCGTTAGCTACTCACAAATACCAGAGTAAACGCATATATGACTAGATGGCAAGGTAGTCAAAACGACGACAATGGAAACGAAAGCACTGGTACAACAGACGGCAAACGATTTTAACGAAGAAAGGCGTTCGTGATTCTTTAGTACCGCTGCTCTTGCTTACCGAACTGAAATGCCATTCCAGGGAGCCGGGTACGGAAGGACCACCGAGCGTGGCTGTCTCCGCCGGACCCATCCACTAACCAAAACATCGCGTGCACCACTCAACACGAAGGGACGGCGACATGGTTCTTCAAGGGAAGTATATTCTTAGAATGGAAGTCCAAGTCGACCACATCTTTATTGTGGGTTCACGGGAAACGTGCGCCCTTCTGTCCCTTCACGTTCTCCCAGAATTGATCGCCTCGAATCGTTGTAGCGGGTTCAGGGAAGAGCATCCTTTGGTTTGTTATCATTTTTCGGGTTTAACCTTGAGGAACTTACAGCGCCAACTAGCTCCGCAATCATCCAAGACATAACGGCGTTGCGGGAGGCTGGACTGGCCTCCATGGCGTACTTCTATTTTGATTTTAGGGACACCGATAAACAAAACCTTCGCAACTTACTTCCTTCGCTTCTCACACAACTCTCCGCTCGCTCCGACAATTGTTGCGACATACTCTCCCGCATTTATAAGGCACACGACGATAGCGCGCATAAACCCAGCACCAGCACGTTGGTTGCATGTCTTAAAGAGATGCTCGCGCTACTGGGCCAAGGCCCAATCTACATTATCTTGGACGCGCTAGACGAATGTCCCAATACCTCTGGAATCCCATCCTCCCGCAAACAGATCCTCGATCTCATAAAGGACCTTGTTGGCCTCCAGTTTTCAAATCTTCATATATGTCTCACCAGCCGTCCGGAGATCGACATCCGAGCCACGCTTGAATCCCTAGCATTTCATCCTGTCTCGATTCACGAGCAAAGTGGACAGAAGAAGGACATTGAAGACTATATCAGATCCGTCGTGTATGCGGACTCAGATACTGCGATGAGGAGATGGAGGGACAAGGATAAAGAATTGGTTATGGAGACACTCACAGATAAAGCTGATGGAATGTAAGTGTGCCAGTGCTTGAGGATGCTGATGACGCTTGCTGACTATTTGATAGGTTCCGATGGGTCTTCTGTCAACTGGAAGTGTTGCAACACTGCCTTCCGCAAAGCATCCGGCGAACGCTCAACGAATTGCCGAAATCTTTGGACGAGACATATGAGCGGGTGTTGAAGGAGATCGGGATGGCCAACCGAGACCATGCTCGTCGTCTCTTACAATGTCTCACGGCCGCCGCTCGGCCGCTGCGTGTTGAGGAGCTCGCAGAAATACTTGCGCTTGACTTTGGTGAAGCCGAGGAAGCGACGCCGAAGTTGAATGAGGATTGGCGGTGGGAGGATCGACAACGAGCTGTGCTATCTACTTGCTCCAGTTTGATCACCCAAGTCGACGATGGGGATTCCCGGGTCATTCAGTTTACGCATTTTTCGGTCAAGGAATTCTTGACATCCGATCGCCTCGCGACTTCTAAAGGAGACGCTTCGCACTTTCATATCATTCCCGAGCCCGCACACACGACTCTCGCCCAGGCTTGCTTGGGTATTCTACTCCAGTTGGACGACAGCACGGACCATGGCCGGGTCGAAGATGTATTTCCGTTGGGGAAATATGCCAGTCAGCATTGGGTGGAGCATGCGCAGTTCGGAAAGGTGTCTTCACGCATAGAAGATGGGATGCGGCGTCTTTTTGACTCAACCAAGCCATATTTTTCCGTGTGGCTCCAGTTGCATAACATCGACGATCGCTGGCATAGCTTTGGAGATGACAAGATCGCATGCCATGGATCCCGCGGATCTCCACTGTATTATGCTTCGTTGTGTGGATTTTGTGACCTGGCAGCGCACATCGTCGTCGAACATCCGGAGCAAGTAAATGCGCGGGGTGGTCATAATCACAGTCCACTGGCGGCGGCATTGCACAAGAGACACTTCGACGTGGCAGGGCTATTACACCAGCATGGGGCAGCCGTGAATGTTACCGACGACTATGATAGTCGGACCCTACTACATGCTGCGTCGGTAGATGGACTTATCGATGTCGTACAATGGTTACTAGACCACGGCGCCGACGCGAACTCGCAACAAAGCGATCGCTGGACTCCAATTTATTTAGCAGCAACGAATGGACGCCTGGAGGTTGTTCGGATGTTACTGGAGCGCGGCGTACGCATCGACGCAGCGAGCGTCGCAGGTCATACCCCATTGCATCGAGCATCGAAAGAAGGTCACGTGGAGATTGTCAGGCTATTACTTCAACATGGAGCCGATATCAGCGCACAAGACGAGGACTACTCTACTCCATTACATCTGGCGTCATCTGATGGGAGGCTCGAGGTTGCACGCCTGCTACTTGATCATGGTGCGAACGCAGAGGCCGAGGACCAAGATGGATGGACTCCGTTGCACCTGGCGTCATCCAGAGGCAAAATGGAGACCGTGCGCATGCTGCTTGTCCGTGGCGCGAACGCAGAGGCCAAGAAGAAGGACGGACGGACCCCATTGCACCAGGCGTCATTTCGGGGCGGAACAGAGACCGTGCGCTTGCTACTCGCCCGTGGCGCGAACGCACATGCGGAGGACAACGATGGATGGACTCCGTTGCACCTGGCATTGTCCAAAGGAAAAACAGAGATCGTACGTGATCTGCTCAACCACGGCGCGAATGCAAATGCCAAGGGCAAGGATGGACGGACTCCGTTGCACGAGGCGTCATCCATAGGCCACACAGAGACCGTGCACTTGCTGCTCGACCATGGCGCGAGTGCGGATTCTAAGGACAAGGAAGGAAGGACCCCATTCCAGGTGGCATCAGGAAAGGGAAAGAATGCAGTCGTACGGATGTTGATGGAACATGGTGGGTAAATAAACATAGTGCAATAGGTTTCTCTAAAGAGGTATGTCAAGTCACCGTGATAGTATGGGTGGTCCCTTCTGCGGGTAGTCAAGTAGGCGCACTTGGAATGTGACGCATAGTTCTCACTAGCATTGAAGGGACGGACCGGAGAGGACCGTCCCTTCGCAATAGATGCAGCCTCTGCTCCCGCTGTATGAATCCCCCACCAGACCTTTCCTTCCCTGTTTGACCAAGGCTGAGATAGAGAGTGCACTTCCGAAAGTCTCTTTTCGATTTACTCAAAAGTGTTCTCAGAGGTCATTCAAGCACACTTCCCCGTGCTGAGCCGTGCTCTATACTTGCTTGGATGAACTTCAGACTTGCTTCAGACGGTTTTCTCCTTGGTTTTCTCAGACACCCAGAGAGCTGTTTAATGTGACCAAAGTGGATATCTGTACGAGAACACGAGAACATGCCAGTGTCCCATAATGTCAAACAGTTCGGGTTCAAACACGTTCAAATGTGTTCACATTTCACCGAACGGAACAGTCCGGTTCGGGTCAAACAGCCAAACCCCGAACCTGAACCAGGGTTCAGTTCGGCTAGGTTCGGGTTCGAACCGAAGTTCAGAACTGAACTTTCCTGTGTCATATTCTTATCCTACCTTCAGAATATTTTTAGGTCGCCCCCAAGGTCACCTCTGGTCGAATTCTCGAGACACATGGCGCCGCCGCCGCCGCCCCTCACGCTATCGCATCGTTGGACGACTTACAGTACATTTCTCTCATATTGTTCCACTTGCCAACCAACCCGCCCAACCCCGCTCATCCTGGACTCCATCAATGCCGCCGCCTCGCAGGAGCGCTTTCCCGCTCGCTGCGATAGGTCAAATGGGACCAGCAATATGGCAATGTCATCAGTATGTCATCACACCACCAGAGTGGCAAACTCGCACTGAGCACCGCTCCCGATCAATCTCCTGGAGTTTCTTCCTTGGTTTTTTCTGACACAAGCAATCACCAAGGTACGACTTCCCGATGGCAGGGTAATCAATTTGGTGGTACACGAATGGTATACATAGATAAACGAAGATAATCATATCGGAATGTTCGGGGTTGGATTATAAGCATACTTCTCGTCCTGAATTACGCTGCTCGATCAGCAGTCGTCGCCGCGTGCTGAAACCGCGGACGTCATACAAACAGTTCATGATCCTGCGATGATCTAGTGAGGATCCCAACCAAATCTGACCTTGGTGTGCGCCATCAGAACAAGCCCACCACCCGCCCGGATTCCGGATCGAGCCCGACTTCCCAAAACCCTGTGAAACCGCTCGTAAGTTATCGCCGAATGATCGATAGGATACAGGACCGACCTGGCCGAGTTCCCAGGCCAGGCATGGTCTGCATGTCCCCCAGCAGAGGATACAGGAAGCCAGCCCCTGCCGAGAGTCTCACGGATCGAATCGGAATGACGAACCCTGAGGGACAACAGCTGAGTGAGAACGGCAGATGGACGGCCAAGAAATCACGTTAGCACTGACCGGTTGGGGCATTTTTCAACTTGGGGTCATGAGAGAACGAATATTGCGTTTTCGCCATGCAGACTGCTCGACCTTGTCAGCCCCGAAACGAACCACGCACGCTGCGGCAATACGAACTGGAAAGACCGCTATATCCTTGCCGGGTATAGGTTTCGATCTGCTGCTTGGCGAGGTCGCTGAGCTCGATGCCCTCTGCGCCGTAGATCTCCTTGGAGACGATGGTGATCTTCTCCTCGATGGGGAGGTTCAAATCATAGAGGAACTTGAATTTTGATTCGCCTTCGCAGGCAGTGACTAGAGCTTCTGCGAGCTCACGGGCGCCGGCGCCGCCCTCGGCCCAGTGATTGCTGACGACGGCGGCATCCGCACCACCGATAAGCGCCTGCTCCCTGATGAGCTCGAGCTCCGCGGGGGTGTCCGACCTATGTTCTCATCAGTCTACAATCGCCGCACCGAGTCATGGGGACGGAACATCCGTACGCGAAGCGGTTGACAGCCACGACCACCTTCAAGCCGAACTTCTTGGAGTTCTGGATATGCCTGACCAGGTTCTTCGTGCCTTCTTTGAGTATGACCAAATCTTCTTTGGTGTATGTGTCCGCGAGAGGCTTTCCCGGGGTGACTTCGGGCCCTCCTCCGTGCATTTTCAACGCGCGTGTCGTCGACACGATGACCACGGCATCCGGAGTCAATCCGCTAACTCTGCACTTGATATTGCAGAACTTCTCCATGCCCATGTCGGCACCGAAGCCACCTTCAGTTAGAACATATCCGACGTGATCGGGTGAGTCGCCCTCCTCCGAGCCCACGAGCTTCAGCGCGACGCGGTCGGCCAAGATGGACGAGTTGCCGTGAGCAATATTGGCGAACGGCCCAGCGTGCACAAAGACGGGTGTGCCCTCAAGTGTCTGCATGAGGTTGGGCTTGATCGCGTCCTTCAAGAGAACCGCAAGAGCGCCGCCAACACCGAGGTCGTCGGCCGTGATCGCGTCGCCACTCTTGCTCGTTGCAACTACCATCGCGCCTAGACGCTCACGCATGTCTTGCAGACTCGTGGTCAGTGCCAAGACAGCCATGCATTCACTCGCGACGGCAATGTCAAAACCGGCCTCTCGCTGATGACCTTTTTCGGCGTCACCCTGTCCAATGGTAATCTTACGAAGGAAGCGGTCGTTAGTGTCGAGGACGCGACTCCAAGTGATGGTCTGAGGGTCCACGTCTAGGCGAGCAAAGCGTTTGATCTCTTCCGGAGTAAGATCGTTAGGGTCGGTCTTGCCAATGCCGAGCTTTTGCAGGCGTTTGAACATGAGCGACGCGAACTCGCGCTTGCCTTTCTTGGCTGGTACCAGTCGGCCATACAAGGCTTTGTCGGACTGCGTCGCCTCGTGGAACATCCGAGCGTCAAGTGCCGCAGCTGGGGAGACGTTATAATACGTCAAACGCATAATGTCTCTGCCTACCTAAAAGATTATTTGCCGCCGTCACAGCATGGATATCACCAGTCAGGTGAAGATTGAACTGGAAAAACTTAATACAAACGAAATCGCGGTTTGGGTGAGACTGACCTCATCCATAGGAATGACCTGACTGTACCCGCCGCCAGCTGCGCCTCCCTTAATCCCGAAAGTTGGACCTTGGCTCGGCTGGCGTACACAGGCAAAAGCCGGACGACCCAAATGAGCGGCTATGGCTTGGGACAAACCAATGGTCGTGGTCGATTTGCCCTCTCCTAGGGGGGTGGGCGTGATACCGGAGATGACGACATATTTGCCGTTCTTTCTGTGGTTCAACCGTTCCAAAACGCTAAGCTCTACCTTCGCCTTGTATTTTCCGTAACTCTCGAGCTCATCCGGAAGTAAACCGACCTCCTGGGCGAGGTGTAAAATCGGTTTTGGCGTCTGCTCCATTGCTATTTCGATATCGCTCGGGACCTTTTCTTGGAGACGCAACTTGAGAGGCTTTACTTTCCTGGAGCGGGCCTCCTCCCAAAGGCGTTCCGCCGATTTGAGGGTATTGGACATGAGCTGTGCTACGGTCATTGGGCCAACGCCACCCGGGACAGGCGTAATATGGGATGCAACGCTGCTCGCGGAGGCGAAGTCGACATCCCCTACCAAACGTTGTCCAGACTTTTTGGTCGGGTCTGATAAAAATGAGACGCGTTAAGAGGAAAGGTAGGAAGTGAGCATACCTGGAATATAATTTGTACCAACGTCGATGACCACCGCTCCTTGCTTGAGCCAAGACCCATGCACATATTCGGGTTTGCCGATGGCAGATACGAGAATGTCTGCGTTTTTCACCTGCAGATTTAGATCTATGTCAGCGGGCTAGTGTTGTGTAGAACGACGGCTTACAATCTCCGGAAGGTTCTTAGTCTTGCTGTGGCACTGAGTAGTGGTTGCATCCTTGCTGCGCAACATTGCCGCAACGGGACTGCCAACAATATCACTTCGACCGAGTATGACGGCATTTGCTCCAGAAATGGAGACACCCGTCGACTCGAGCAGACGCATGACGCCGGTCGGCGTGCACGGTGTGAACAACGGCAAAGCGGCGCGAGAAGATAGGTGGCCTATGTTGTACGCATGGAATCTGGTTTACCATACATGACGTGAGTACGATTTGCAATTGGACAGGACTGGGCGTACCCATCCACGTCCTTCTCCGGGCTGATGGCTTCTGTGACGGTACGCTCTTCATTGGGACCAATGTGGTCGCCTAGGGGGAGTTGGACTATGATACCACTGACGGTATCATCACGGTTGAGCTTCTTTACGGCGTCCACGATTTCGTCCACGGTTGCTTCTATGGGTAAGGTGATATGCCTGTAGAGAATGCCGACCTCCTGGGCGGCCTTTATCTTCATGCGGACATAGACACTCGAATCGGGACGGGCACCCGCCTGCACTATGATAAGTTGGGGTTGAAAGCGGGGATACGTCGACTTGAGGGTGTTGATCCTTTGGGCAACCTCATCGCGAATGGACCTGGATCGGTGCGGTCAATATTACGGTCGAATGAGTAAAGTGCATGCATAGCGACTTTGCGATAGCAGTTCCGTCTATGATCTTGGCAGAGGCAGCATGACTGTCGACTGGGATAGCCATTGTTAAACGGTTGGGCGATAACAATCGGTGTAATTGCCCTAGGCGCACTCGGGTTAGGCGCACCATCATCACGCGACCACGCGACGTCGTTTAACCCGTTCCGTCTGGTGTCCCCTTGTTCATCACGTGGCTGTGGCTCTTCACTACTCTCATCACTACTCTCATCGGACTGCCGCGATTGGTTCACGAACCACTTCACCGGCAATCTCCAGAAGGGTCACGGGGCCAGACTAAGGCCGAGGACAAACTTCTCAGTTCCACCGATGTCGTAACTCGAGGCCAAACTACAGGCCAAGGTGGCCGAGGTCTCAGACTTGACGGTATGCTCGTCTCGACGGGTTATTACACGACTGTCCTTTCTGACTATCGTCAGAGGTCTCCATAGGAAGTCGGTCCCGAGTTCTAGGATACGAACTGAATGGCTCGGAAGTACAACCCAAGGCAAGCCAACTGAAGCGTAGAGACCGTTATGTTATATTCAAAGAAAGAGACTCAAAGAGTTTATGGAGGTACCTCAACACCGTACATCTGCCGACTCATCACGTTCTCATTAGTGGCGAGCCACATACCGTCACTATTGAGTTGCCTCCATTGAGCCGGATCACCAGATTGACCAGAATGGGCGTATTTCTGGCTACAAGTACCATCGTTCATACCCACTACAGGGAACGCCATGCGATAAGTGTCCGCTCGGCAATTTTGAGTGGTGAAGATTCGAACTTTTAGTGGTCTCGTGCAGTGAACATATCGAGGCAGACGATAGTTATGAGCGGCGTGTGAACCAAGGTGGTAGTCTCCCAAGACCTGTACCCAACTTGAAGCCTGCACTACAAGAACATACAACCGTGTACAAGCCAAGACACTGTCCTTACGAAAAGTGCGACGGTTGTGGTTGTTTCATATTTTTATTCTACTTTCAAAAGATTTTTTAGGTCGCCCCCAAGGTCGCCTCTGGTCGAATTTTCGAGACACATGTCGCCCTCAATACGCTATCACATCGTTGGGCGACTTACAGTAAACTGTAATATTGTTCCACTTGCTAACCAACCCGCACCGTCCGCCCAACCCCGATCATCCTGGACTCCATCAATGCCGCCGCCTCGCAGGAGCGCTTCCCCGCTCGCTGCGATAGGTAAAACCGGGTCAAATGGGACCAGCAATAAGGCTTCGGCCACATGGACATGACAATGTCATCACACAACCAGAGTGACAAACTCGCACCGAGCACCGCTCCCAATCAATCTCCTGGAGTTTCTTCCTTGGGTTTTTCTGACACAAGCAATCACGAAGGTACGACTTCCCGATGGCAAAGTAATCAGTTTGGTGGTACACCGATGGTATACATAGATAAACGAAGGTAATCATATCGGAATGTTCGGGGTTGGATTATAGGCATACTTCCCGTCCTGAATTACGCTGCTCGATCAGCAATCGTCGCCGCGTGCTGAAACCGCGGACGTCATACAAACAGTTCATGATCCTGCGATGATCTGGTGAGGATCCCAACCAAATCTGACCTTGGTGTGCGCCATCAGAACAAGCCCACCACCCGCCCGGATTCCGGATCGAGCCCGACTTCCCAAAACCCTGTGAAACCGCTCGTAAGTTATCGCCGAATGATCGATAGGATACAGGACCGACCTGGCCGAGTTCCCAGGCCAGGCATGGTCTGCATGTCCCCCAGCAGAGGATACAAGAAGCCAGCCCCTGCCGAGAGTCTCACGGATCGAATCGGAATGACGAACCCTGAGGGACAACAGCTGAGCGAGAACGACAGATGGACGGCCAAGAAATCACGTTAGCACTGACCGGTTGGGGCATTTTTCAACTTGGGGTCATGAGAGAACGAATATTGCGTTTTCGCCATGCAGACTGCTCGACCTTGTCAGCCCCGAAACGAACCACGCACGCTGCGGCAATACGAACTGGGAAGACCGCTATATCCTTGCCGGGTATAGGTTTCGATCTGCTGCTTGGCGAGGTCGCTGAGCTCGATGCCCTCTGCGCCGTAGATCTCCTTGGAGATGATAGTGATCTTCTCCTCGATGGGGAGGTTCAGATCATAGAGGAACTTGAATTTTGATTCGCCTTCGCAAGCAGTGACTAGAGCTTCTGCGAGCTCACGGGCGCCAGCGCCACCCTCGGCCCAGTGATTGCTGACGACGGCGGCATCCGCACCACCGATAAGCGCCTGCTCCCTGATGAGCTCGAGCTCCGCGGGGGTGTCCGACCTATGTTCTCATCAGTCTATAATCGCCGCACCGAGTCTTGGGGATGGAACATCTGTACGCGAAGCGGTTGACAGCCACGACCACCTTCAAGCCGAACTTCTTGGAGTTCTGGATATGCCTGACCAGGTTCTTCGTGCCTTCTTTGAGTATGACCAAATCTTCTTTGGTGTATGTGTCCGCCAGAGGCTTTCCCGGGGTGACTTCGGGCCCTCCTCCGTGCATTTTCAATGCGCGTGTCGTCGACACGATGACTACGGCATCCGGAGTCAATCCGCTAACTCTGCACTTGATATTGCAGAACTTCTCCATGCCCATGTCGGCACCGAAACCACCCTCGGTGAGAACATATCCGACGTGATCGGGCGAGTCGCCCTCCTCCGAGCCCACGAGCTTCAGCGCGACGCGGTCGGCCAAGATGGACGAGTTGCCGTGAGCAATATTGGCGAACGGCCCAGCGTGCACAAAGACGGGTGTGCCCTCAAGTGTCTGCATGAGGTTGGGCTTGATCGCGTCCTTCAAGAGAACCGCAAGAGCGCCGCCAACACCGAGGTCGTCGGCCGTGATCGCGTCGCCACTCTTGCTCGTTGCAACTACCATCGCGCCTAGACGCTCACGCATGTCTTGCAGACTCGTGGTCAGTGCCAAGACAGCCATGCATTCACTCGCGACGGCGATGTCAAAACCGGCCTCTCGCTGGTGACCTTTTTCGGCGTCACCCTGTCCAATGGTAATCTTACGAAGGAAGCGGTCGTTAGTGTCAATGACGCGACTCCAAGTGATGGTCTGAGGGTCCACGTCTAGGCGAGCAAAGCGTTTGATCTCTTCCGGAGTAAGATCGTTAGGGTCAGTCTTGTCAATGCCGAGCTTTTGCAGGCGTTTGAACATGAGCGGCGCGAACTCGCGCTTGCCTTTCTTAGTTGGTACCAGTCGGCCATACAAGGCTTTGTCGGACTGCGTCGCCTCGTGGAACATCCGAGCATCAAGTGCCGCAGCTGGGGAGGCGTTATAATACGTCAAACGCATAATGTCTCTGCTTACCTAAAAGATTGTTTGCCGCCGTCACAGCATGGATATCACCAGTCAGGTGAAGATTGAACTGGAAAAACTTAATACAAACGAAATCGCGGTTTGGGTGAGACTGACCTCATCCATAGGAATGACCTGACTGTACCCGCCGCCAGCTGCGCCTCCCTTAATCCCGAAAGTTGGACCTTGGCTCGGCTGGCGTACGCAGGCAAAAGCCGGACGACCCAAATGAGCGGCTATGGCTTGGGACAGACCAATGGTCGTTGTCGACTTGCCCTCTCCTAGGGGGGTGGGCGTGATACCGGAGATGACGACATATTTGCCGTTCCTTCTGTGGTTCAACCGTTCCAAAACGCTAAGCTCTACCTTCGCCTTGTATTTTCCGTAGCTCTCGAGCTCGTCCGGGAGTAAACCGACCTCCTGGGCGAGGTGTAAAATCGGTTTTGGCGTCTGCTCCATTGCTATCTCGATGTCGCTCGGGACCTTTTCTTGGAGACGTAACTTGAGAGGCTTTACTTTCCTGGAGCGGGCCTCCTCCCAAAGGCGTTCCGCCGATTTGAGGGTATTGAACATGAGCTGCGCTATGGTCACTGGGCCAACGCCACCCGGGACAGGCGTAATATGGGATGCAACGCTGCTCGCGGAGGCGAAGTCGACATCCCCCACCAAACGTTGTCCAGACTTTTTGGTCGGGTCTGATTAAAAAATGAGACGCGTTAAGAGGAAAGGTAGGACGTGAGCATACCTGGAATATAATTTTTACCAACGTCGATGACCACCGCTCCTTGCTTGAGCCAAGACCCATGCACATATTCGGGTTTGCCGATGGCAGATACGAGAATGTCTGCATTTTTCACCTGCAGATTTAGATCTATGTCAGCGGGCTTGTGTTGTGTAGAACGACGGCTTACAATCTCCGGAAGGTTCTTAGTCTTGCTGTGGCACTGAGTAGTGGTTGCATCCTTGCTGCGCAACATTGCCGCAAGGGGACGGCCGACAATATCACTTCGACCAAGTATGACGGCATTTGCTCCAGAAATGGAGACACCCGTCGACTCGAGCAGACGCATGACGCCGGCCGGCGAGCACGGTGTGAACAACGGCAAGGCGGCGCGAGAAGATAGGTGGCCTATGTTGTACGCATGGAATCTGGTTTAGCACATGACGTGAGTACGATTTGCAATGGGACAGGACTGGGCGTACCCATCCACGTCCTTCTCCGGGCTGATGGCTTCTATGGCGGTACGCTCTTCATTGGGACCAATGTGGTCGCCTAGGGGGAGTTGGATTATGATACCACTGACGGTATCATCACGATTGTGCTTCTTTACGACGTCCACGATCTCGTCCATGGTTGCTTCTATGGGTAAGGTGATATGCCTGTAGAGAATGCCGACCTCTTGGGCGGCCTCGATCTTCATGCGGACATAGACACTCGAATTGGGACGGGCACCCGCCTGCACTATGATAAGTTGGGGTTGAAAGCGGGGATACGTCGACTTGAGGGTGTTGATCTTTTGGGCAACCTCATCGCGAATGGACCTGGATCGGTGCGGTCAATATTACGGTCGAATGAGTAAAGTGCATGCATAGCGACTTTGCGATAGCAGTTCCGTCTATGATCTTGGCGGAGGCAGCATGACTGTCGACTGGGATAGCCATTGTTAAACGTTAAACGGTTGGGCGATAACAATCGGTGCAATTGCCCTAGGCGCACTCGGGTTAGGCGCACCATCATGCATCAACAGTCGTTTACAGCCGTTTGCGGAACATAGGTGTTTTTTTTTCCAAAAAGTTTCCAAACATAGCAAGTTTTGATGGGGGCACCTGGTCAGTATGCTGGCATAGTTTTTGTGTAATATCTCTCTCAATCCCTACTGTACGGCTACAAAATTATAACCGTTTGAATCACCATAAAAATGTGTGTCGAATGGTATCGTTTTTTTCGAGACCACATGTGGGAAGTACAGGTACTTGCTGTGAACATTGTCGATTTTGATCCCCTCTGAGTCTCTGAGTCAGACTGCAACAATGCCAGTGCCTCATCAAGTGCAATCACAATAACTTGGCAGAGAGGGGGGAGCATGAGCTTGAGAGATGGGCGCGGAGCTATCACACTCTTCTTATGCTTTGGACAAGGTTTTGGCCTGACTGGCATGGGTACAGTCAGAGAAACAAGTCAGGCAACAGAAACTGGGATGGTTGGTGTGAGAGTCCACATAGATTCAGAAACAGGCTACACTGTGAAGTCAAACTTATGCCATTCGATGCATGGTGATTCAAACAGTGATAATTTTGTAGCTGTACAGTAAGAATTGAATGAGATATTACACAAAAACTATGCCAGCATACTGACCAGGCCGGCCCCCTGCCTCGCACACCAGACGAACGGAACGCCGTTTGCGGAACATAGGGCACTCCCCCTTGTTCATCACGTGGCTGTGGCTCTTGGGCTCTCACTCTCTTCGTCAGACCCGACACCCAAAAAAACGCAGCACCAGTCTGCACCTTTATACCTCCTTTCTCTCTTTGAATACTCCTTTTACTCTTTCACTTTAATATGAGTCGCCCTACCCTGAACCTTCTCCGATTCGCCACCTCATCACTGCGCACCCCCACTGTTTCCCATTCTTACTACCATCGGACTGCCGCGATTGGTTCACGAACCTACTCGAGTACTTCACCGGAAAATTCCAAGGAATCTCCAGAAGGGTCAGGGGGTGCCCGGACTAAGGCCGAGGACAAACTTGACTCAGTTCCACCGTTGTCGGAACTCGAGGCCAAACTACAGGCCAAGGAGGCCGAGGTCTCAGACTTGACAGTACGCCCATCTCGACGGGTTATTACACGACTGTCCTTTCTGACCTACCACGTACTTTTAGGGCAGGCTACGATATCTCCAAGCCGACTTCTTGAACCTCCAGCGAAACGCAGCTCGTGAGAAGGAGCAAACACGAGACTTTGCCATCACTCGGTTTGCTGGAGATCTCCTCGAAACCGTCGATGTGCTGTCCCTAGCACTCAAATCAGTACCCGAATCCTCCCTCACACCGCCGACGGAAACGAATCCGCGTGACACATCCAAATCTCCCACTGCGTACTTGCAAGAGCTGCATCATGGCGTTGAGATGACACAACGTCTCTTACTGCAAACACTATTCAAGTACCACGTCAAACCTTTCGACCCCACTGGCGACAAGTTCGACCCCAACCGCCACGAAGCGTTATACCAGGCGCCGGTACCGGGCAAAGAACCCGGATCCGTCATTGACTGCCAGAAAACTGGCTATACAATTAAAGACCGGGTTTTGCGAGCAGCACAAGTTGGAGTCGCTCAGGAAACATCATAACTATTGCAGTAGCCATCCTGGGACTGTAGCGTATGATTTTTTTTATGAGTGGACGTAGACTTGTGCATTCACGCCATAGATAGGGGACACACTCCCATGCATTTTTCACACTACCGCACTAATAATTACCGAATCTCAACTCCCAACTGCTCCTTCAGGTGTGAAACTACCCGATCCTGCAACCCGTTGACCTCTTCGCTCACCAATGACCTGCCAAGAGCATGAGAACACTCTTCGGCCTCAAGAAACGTCAATTTTACCTATCAAATGAACGATAAACGACTCGGGCCGTCAAACTGTCGCGTTGCGTCTTCGGGTGTGTGAACCTGTCAATCTTCACGACAGCGTGTGAGCGCAACAGGAACTTCGGACAATTGGTGGCATACAATGGTGACATCCTCAACGAGATCCCCAGCAACGTCCCTCACCACGTCGTAAAGGTCATTATCATGCATATCTCGGCCCGGCTTCCAGAAACTGATATCCCTGTAGCTCGGGGGATACTTGGAGTATGGCTTGAACGTGTTGATTTTTCCGTGTGTAAACTGCGAGAGAAACCGGGGATCTTCAGACCAGAACAATCGGATGTCGGGAATGGAGAAGAGAATCATAGCGATTCGCTCAAGTCCAAGGCCAAATGCCCAACCCATTTTGTTTGCGACACCTGCGACAAAATTTCAGCGACGAGTCTTCAAAGACACGGTCGAGACAATACCTGCGCGGTCAAGTGTCGATTGCAGCACAACGCCACAACCGAGGATCTCAAGCCATTTTCCACGGAAGAACACCTCGACCTCATAACTGGGAGTCGTAAACGGGAAATAGGCCTCTATCCACCTGACTCGAAGAGGATCATCCTTGGAGGCGCCAGCTACGCCAGCGAATAGTTCATATAGCAAACTGTTCAAGCAGAGCTTTAGATTTTTTGCGGTGACCTCCGAACTACGCACGTTATGCGAAGCTTGCGCCGGGTTCGTCTGGGAGATGTGCTGAACGTCTTCGGTGACGATGTTCGACGCAGCCAGTTGGCGCTCCAGGCGTTGAGTCTCCTTCTCAATCTGCTCGATGCTCGATGGGTCATTACCGAAGATTTTAGCCCCTTCCATCTGGTGGAAGACGGGATAGTGGGACGCGTCTATTTCATCGCGTCGGTATACATCTGCAGTGAGCAGCCAGCGCTCGGTTTCCTCGGCGAAGACTTCTACTTCATGGGCCGAAGTGTGTGTGCGAAGCATGGTGTTCCTATTGATGTAGTAGGAGTCTGTTTTTGCTCTGCCAGGATGGTCCGCAGGGAAGGAGAGCGAGTCAAAGTTCTGGTAGGGGGTAACGATGGGGGAGAGTGAAGAGAGGTGCGCAAAATCGGGGAAGTGATTCTCTATGAGAGTGCGCAGTGTGCTAATCGGATGTCCTTTCTGTGCATGCAGACGTTTAGTGAGTTTGGAGGATATTGAAGGAGACAGGTTGGTGTAGTCATCGGTGGTATATTTTTCTCCGAGGACCCGAATATGTGAGGGAGCCGAGGTAGCTTGACGTCGTCGAGCGGGTAATGTGGGGGTGCGGCGATGCAAGTAGCGAATCCTCCAAAGCAAGGATGTCATGAACCCCCAACTGAAGCGGTGGCAGAAGCCCGGTGTGGGCACAACTCGGTTAGCTCCGGAAACCCGGGATTCTCCGGGCCGTGACGCTATGTCACTCACCATCAAGATACCCACCAAGAAGAACAACTCGAACAACTCGGTATCATTGTTTTTTGTTAATATGCCATATTCACTCGCTTACTTATATGCCTGCAGGGCCCAGATCCCTCCAATGCACGTCGCAAGTCCACTCGAAGGCGGGTGACCACAGATTCAGAGGAAGATGGTTACGAACCGTCACCGACGCACTCTGAATCTAAACAAAGACGAAAGCAGGCACCCAGGGTCAAAGGAGAAAGGGAAGACGATTCCTCGCTCCGAGATTCAGCACGGGTGAGGGATCGCAGTCAACCCGGCGGATCCAAGCGCCCCAGAGATGATCCTCTTTCTGTGGACGAGCCAGAAGGACAACTCGATGCCACGGTCTCACCGGATGTAGACTCATCTGCTAATGCTACCGCTACGGCCGCTTTGGAGGTTGTCAAAGAAGAATCCGCATCGGTCTCTCTTCCCCCGTTCAAAAAGAAACGACTTCCCCCGATCAAGAAGAACAAACCCAACGCAGCTCCATTGACGAACGTCACTCCAAATCACCCAACAGGAAAACCTGGGCAAGAAGCAAAGCCTGGCCCTAGCCTCGTGCAGGAAGAGTCCGTGGATACATTATCGGTGTTGAAGAGACCAAAACGAATCAATAATCAGCAAGAAGTCAACTTGAACGACAAGAGTGTATACGAATCGCTTTTTAAACACGTGCGTCTCCCGTTAACAGTCTCAGGCATTTGAGGTTCAATGCAGTTCCTAGTCTGGCGGCTCCATCCCACGTGCAGGTCTCAACCTGAAAGAGAAAGAAGAGCGACGAAGGGAGCTGGATGGAATGCGGGAGGAAGACCGCAGGCGACGAGCTGCAGATGCCGTAAGCTCATCGTTCTTTGGCCTTTCTTTACCTTTTCATGTTCTTGACTTTGACCACGGCCGTGGCTCAGGAGCCCGTCTTTGACTTACGTGCTCAACACAACAAGATCACGTCCTTCGTGGAACGCCTACAGGCCCGTCGCAGCGGAGCGCTCTGGCCTAACATACTTGCCGTTGCCTTCAGGCAGGAACGTGAGAGGGATGACCATCGGCGAGAGCAAGAGCGAGCTCGGCGGGGAGAGGTTACCGGGAAGGGGAAGGAGAGTGGATAGGTTCCTGAAGAACGTTAGCCGGCAACTACGTGTGTTCACCTGCGTTATGCCTTGCATTCTGCTCTCCATTTTTATCAGCAATTAGCAGGTCGTAGCTCCTTTGCATTCCGGGCCCTTGGATCTTGCCTCGTGGTAATCCGTTCACACGAGCGAAAAGCAATGCTGTTACATTGCTGTAGGCTAGCGATGGCAGCGCCTTTGTCCCCTAGACAGGCCGGCTATAACTCTCCGACAAATGACAAGCGATACGGCCAAACACCATTTCAAAGCATCTCTGTCTTTCTAGTGGTCGCCGCCGCGTCCCTTATCATATTCCGAGAAATAATGGCGGCTTACGGGATTAAGATGCACCTAGCCTCCGTAAGTCAAGCGAGTCTCATTTTTTATGACTCTAGTGGACACGCGCGGGAAGCGGTAATCTCGGAACCATCCATAAACGTTACGGGCATCAAAAGGACTAGAGGGAGTATAAATATGAATGTATCTGGCACGTCAAATAAGCGCCTGGCTGAATTTTTACCATGACATCCCCAGCTTTTTTGTCCAACATCAGCACTTCGTCACTACTGGAGGCGCTGATAACTAAATTCGACAATGGCTTCATCCTAGATGAAAAAGACACTACGGGGTAAGTCTATTCTAGATACCTTCTCTGACAAATAGTTGATGGGTCCTTTAGTGAATGTACCGAGTCTATCAGTGTTGGTCGTCTCAACTTCTCTAGGCCGCCCACGTAACTCAAATTTTCCCCTTTCAGGATGAGGTCCGGAAATTAGCCACACTCCTCCCGCGCCTACAAATGTTCCTTGCCCGTCGGCAGAACAATGTGGCCGGCATTAACAAACTTCCCATCGAAATTCTGGCGCACATCTTCAAGCTGGCAAGCATGTCGGAAGCAGATGCCCACCCAGCACAGTGCATTATTGTCCTGTCTTTGGTTTGTTCCCACTGGCGTCAAACGGCCCTCGGATTTCCGGCATTATGGACCACGATTCATCTCCGGGAAGGCGCCATCCATGACTTTCAGCTGGCCACACTTTGTTTAGAGAGGTCAAAGGACGCCTCTCTTAGCATCGTTATCTCAACTCTGTTCCGAGGCGAACAGATATCCAATTTCTTTCTGCCATACTCGTCTCGAATCGAAAGCGTCTCAATCTCGATCCCATTCAGGTGTTCGTCATACGACGTTCCGCGCTTCCTCTTATCCACGTGCGGATTTTTGGCCCCTAGGCTGAAATTCCTTCGTCTGTGCACCGCAATGTGGGGCTCGTACCACTCTCCCGTTCTTCCACCGATCTTTGGCGGGGATATATCACGTGTGACACATCTCCAGGTCGAATCTTTCTCGCCATATCCCGGGCACACCTTCGGTTGCCTAACTCACTTAGCATTAAGCTCACAATCCCAGTACGAGAAGAGACCCTCCATGACCGAGTTTCTTGACTTCCTCGAAGCAAATCCTCACCTTGAAGAACTCCTCCTGGACGATGCCGGCCCCTCAGTTAACACTTCAGACCGTCGCCCTCCCATTCATTTGCCCCATCTGCGACTTTTGTGCTTTGTTTCGACTCTGACAGAGAGGGCATTGGCGTCGCGCGTTCTGTCTCATCTCCGACTCCCCCGCCATTGCTGCATCCGGGCTCACCGAGACATGGACCCATCTCATCCGGACGAGCTTTTACCGTCCCCCTTTCCGGCGGATGTTCACCTTCTGCCCACGTTCGGAGGCGTTGAGAAGCTCTCAATCCGGGACGATATGAAAGTCTTTGGAGAGGGTTCTATCCGATATAGTGCCACTTCCCGTCACTCCGGTGTTTCCACATCATACCGGCTGCAGAGCGAGTCAGACGTATACAACGTATGGCCAGAAGCCGCTCTCAACTGCTTCCTGCGATCCCTTCCTTGCTCACAAATACGGTCACTGTGCCTCAGTCTAGGGAAATCTTCCCTGTCATTCCACGCCGATGGGTGGAGGAGTTTATTTGAGCGATTGACGGCTCTTGAAGAGCTCTCCCTCACCGACATGGACGTCTCAAACATTGTGGAAGGCCTAGTCACGCAACGCCCCAATACAGAGTGTAGAGATATTCTTCCGAAACTGTCCTCATTCCGCCTCACACGCCCAAAGGCCTTGAATGTCGACTCCTTGGTTTCGTGGAGCGAAGAACGCACGAAGCGCGAGCAACCTATCGATTGCGCGTTGATAATACTTCTAGAAATGCACGTCATATCCTCTCCAGATTTTAACCAGCCCGATACCTTACCCAAGAACGTACACATCTTTGTCGCAGAACCAACGTCTGCTAACTTTGGCGATCACATTTTCGATGAACCCTCGGACATGACTTGGCCACCTTTTGGTAGAGACGTTTCCTGATTGTCCAGACCTAATACTAGAATTATCCTCTCATATTACTATACGATTCTAAGTTAGTTAGACCTTCATGTCCTATCAGCACTACCTGATATCTTGCCTCGTATTCGTTCCTACAGTAGTCATAATTTGCCAACTCAATGTCACGTGATCGTGACGCGCTATTTGTAACGCGTTTTGCCTGCAGGTAGGCTTGACTCGACTTCAGGCGTCTCGTCAGAACGCGTCAGACTTGGAGCTATGAAGTTCTTCATCGACGACCTTCCCGTGCGCTGCTTGTGTACTTCTCGTTAATTTAAATCGAATGACCATGGCTGGCAGATAATCTTTCCTTATGACCGAATATACCCTGGTGCGACGCATACCTGTCTCGTATGCGGTTCTGTCGTGCTCACCGTATTTCAGAGCAATATGCGTACATGTGTGACCTGAAGAGAACACTGGATGCAACGGTACGTGCGTGCGGGCTTCAGGTCCGTGGTGATCGCTCACAAGTGCCATTGCGGTAGGGACACTGCGTGCTTGAAATGCCCTCGGGGACGGGGAAGACGGTGTCTCTACTCTCCTTGATCGTATCATACCAACAGGTATCACTTGTCCCCCTTCGATAAATCGGTCTTTGACTTTCCTTTATCTCCAGTTCTTCCCCGTAAAGCGCAAACTCATATACTGTTCGCGAACAGTCCCCGAGATCGAGAAAGCACTTTCCGAGCTGAAGCGGCTGATGGCGTACCGCATATCAGTGACAGAGAATAACGAGCAGCGAGAGAAAGAAGAGGCATTCATTGGCTTAGGACTGACCAGTCGCAAGAATCTATGCATACACCCCGAAGTACGGGACCCCCCCAGCGACCGCTGCCATTCGTGACTCATATTTCAAGGTATCCAAAGAGAAAAAGGGAAAAATCGTAGATGCCCGATGTCGAGACCTCACGAACCCCGCCGTAGTGAACAAGGCTAGAGCGGAGCCAGGGTCAGTGGAAGTATGTCACTTTCACGAGGTGAGCACCTTGTTTTTTTTTCCAGCACCTCATCCGCCATTGCTCAAACACGTACCAAAAGAACATGAATGACATCCCAACCGAGAATATCCTGTCACCTGGCATCTGGACTTTAGCAGACGTCTTGCAGCACGGGCGAGATACTAGCACCTGTCCTTACTTTACTATCAGGCGTTCGGTCTGTCCGCATGTTCCCTTTCTTGTTACGAAGGACTAATTCGTGTTTCGTGTATCAAGATGCCATTCGTTGATGTCATCATCTACTCCTTCCACTACCTTCTTGATCCGAAAGTAGCGGAGCAAGTTTCCAAGGAGATGTCTAAGGACTCAATTGTTGTATTCGATGAAGCACACAACATAGGTAAGGACACTATACGTCAAGTCTGCGGCCAAGCGCTAATCGGACCAGATAATGTATGCATTGAGTCCTTGAGTATCGATTTGACTCGGCCTATGCTTGACGCCGCGGCTCGGAGCGTGGATAAACTTGCGGACCAGATTGATGAGCACGTTCCTTGGTTCTTGGATCGCGAGTTAGGCTTAGTGTTTGGTCATTCAGGATCAAGAAAACAGACGCCTCCAAGCTACAGGACGAATATGCCAAGCTTGTTGAGGGATTGCAGGAGGCTGCATCAGACGAGGACGCCTTCACGAGTACCCCAGGTCAACCAGAGCACCGCCCGTTATTGCGGACTTGGCTGAGTTTGTGATACAGTTCTCCCCGAAGACCTCCTCAAGGAAGCAATTCCTGGGAACATCCGAAAGGCGGAGCATTTCGTGGCATTTCTCAAACGGCTTGTTGAATATCTCAAGGTTGGAGTCTACTGACTTCATTCCTGCAAGGGTCTTTCTTATATTCTCATGACTTCCCAGACTCGAATGCGCGTATTACATGTTGTCGCCGAAACCCCATTATCCTTCCTTCAACACTTGAAAGACATTACCTACATCGAGAGGAGGCCACTCCGGTAGGTTGACCATTGGGCGCATATACTTGACACCGCCATGCAGCGACAACATCCTGATGACACCTCCCCGAACAGGTTTTGCGCAGAACGATTGCAATCTCTAGTTCGAACTCTCGAACTTAACCGACTGGATGAATTCTCGTCATTGCAAAAAGTTGCAAACTTCGCAACACTTGTCTCGACATATGAAAAAGGTCCTGAGCGCATTCATCACTTCTTACGACCGCCCTGCAGCTGACAATGAGACCCGCAGGATTCCTCCTCATCCTAGAACCGTTCGAAACAGACAATGCTACGGTGCCAAACCCTATTTTCCACTTTGTGTATGTCTCCATGTCAAGACTGCCTGCTTTTCGTCGTGTACTCAAATGCCCCGTCAGTTGCATGGACCCCGCCATTGCTATCAAGCCAGTGTTCGAACGCTTCAGCAGCGTTGTCATCACCTCTGGAACAATCTCACCGCTTGACATGTATCCTAAAATGCTGCAGTTTACCCCGGTAGTCCAAGAGACCTATCCAATGACCCTGACACGCAATGCTTTCCTACCCCTCGTGAGTGCCAACCGCCCATTTCTCACTCATTGTGTATGTCGAATGTGAGAAATTAGGTCATAACCCGAGGCAGTGATCAGGTTGCCATCAGCTCTCGCTTCGAGGTCCGAAACGACCCCGCCGTTGTTCGAAATTTCGGAAGCATTTTGGTGGAATACAGTAAGATCGTGCCTGATGGCGTCGTCGCTTTCTTCCCTAGCTACCTTTATATGGAGTCCATTGTTGCGGCATGGAACGACATGGTATGTATTTAATCTATTGTGGCCCCAGCGTAAAACTGAATGCGGGATTTCTTAGGGCATCTTGAACGAAGTGTGGAAGCACAAGCTCATCTTCGTAGAAACGCCTGATGCAAATGAAACCAGCATTGCACTTGAAAACTATCGGAGGGTAGGCATCGTCGGTGTTCTCTACCCGGGTGCTCATTCACATCCCGAGCCAGGCATGCGATAATGGCCGAGGTGCTGTTCTGTTGTCCGTAGCGAGAGGGAAAGTCTCAGAAGGGATCGATTTCGACCACAATTATGGTCGAGCCGTGATCATGTTTGGGTAGGTCTTCTGAGTCGCAGGAGGGCTGCAACGCGATGGCCGCTAATTGTTTTATGTTCCAGCGTCCCATACCAGTACACGGAGAGTCGGATTTGAAAGCGCGCCTGGAGTACCTACGCGATGCTTATCGGATACGCGAGTCCGAATTCCTGGGCTTTGACGCGATTCGAAACGCGGCCCAGTGCGTCGGACGTGCGCTGCGAGGGAAGACCGACTGGGGCTCATGATTTTTGCGGATAAGGTTCGTCCATAATTCGCCACTGAATTGTTTTGGTATATATACTTATGCTCTGAGTTATCCTAGCGCTTCGCGCGTGCAGATAAACGGGCCAAGTTGCCTCGATGGATCAATCAGTATATCACCGAAACGGCTGCAAATCTC
>JAKELH010000853.1:0-25273 GCA_021525015.1 Lactarius pseudohatsudake
TGCCGGTCGCGGTACGAGCACGGTGCCAAGAGCGCACCGAAAGCGTGGATCGGTTGCAAATTTAAACCCGCTAAGCGAGTTCAGGTCTCAGGAAGGCGCAATAAAATTCGGTCGCACCTCTTCTTTGGTCTCGCACAATCCCCCCCCTCCAGTCGCCATGCGGGGGACGTTACGCGCACCCTTCAGAGCAATCTCTCCCCGCGATGCCATCCTCATTCTTCTCGGCGCGCCGCCTCAATGCATCTCTACTCTTTCTTGTTTCCCTCCCGTCCATGATTCTGTCCTCTTCTCATAATTTTTCGATACCCCGTCTTGTGCCCTCTCAAGATACTCAGCACAACCGTCTCTCCAGCTCTCACTAGACCACGTGGCAATCCCCATCCCTCGCACACACAGGGCCCAATCTTGGCAGTGAGATGCCTCACACACGGAACTTATCAGCCATGCGCCAGGCTGGACCATCTTTCGAAACCTGTACATGGCCGACGGCACGTTGTTCATCCTCACGTCAAACCCAGAATCCTTCCCGGACATCAAGTTCATGACCTCGACGGGTCTGCCTGCCCTCAACTCTCCAGAAAGTATCGCTGAGCGGATGCCCACTGCTCGCGACCTTTCCTTCATCAGCCCTGAGGAGGCAGATCGACGCTGGGGGAGAGACCACTCCACGAGAGAGCTCAACCGGATTTTCCCGATCGATGGTTCTACTGTAAGCTCCGTTTGCCTCCATCGTGATCTCCGCTCATTGTTTATCAGCTTCTTTTCAACGACCCAGGCCAATGTGAGTTTTATTAACTTCTATTTTCCCACCATCGCACCAACGTTTTGACCAGTCCTGAATCATTACTACCACTTTTGTGCGGAGCTTCTCTTTGGTGCCTGGGCATTTTGGCATGGCACATTTGGCGGCGCATCTTCTGGTTCTTTAATTCCACCGTTCACACGTGCCATTTTCCCCCACGCAAGCGGCGAAGAATGGCGAGACGGGCCTGGGATGAACTTTTTCTTCCTGCGGTCCGCTTGGCCGTCGCTCACCGTCGAGACGCGGATCGACTGGTCTGACCGCGTGTCGGCCACGTCCCTGCGAGCTGGCGAACGCAACGGCCGCGCGTGGTGGTTCGACACCGTCCTCCTCTCGGACCGCAGCGCTGCGTTTCGCGGGCCCGAGTGTGGCGAACGCACGCAGCGCACCGCGGCCGAAGCAATCAAGGGCGCTGTGGAGCGAGCCGGTCGCACAGGCTTCCTTGAGCGCGGCTGGTGGGATCCTGTGCGTCTCAGCGTGCTGCGCTTTGCGGGCATATCCCCGCGCACGCTGGGTATCGGTCCGCGCGCATTCAAGCGCGTGGAGCGCGGATCGTCCCACGATGGCGGCGTTGAAGAAGTCGTAGTTACGTACATCACGCGTCAGGGTGTACGAAGACATCTGGTAAACGAAGACCATGAGGGCCTCGTGCGTGCGCTCGAGGAGATGTGTGAGAGGCGCGGGTGGGAGCTCAACGTCGTGCATATGGAACGTCTCTCGAAGGAAGAGCAGCTCGCAGTTGCAGCGCGAACGACGGTAACGCTCTTTCGGGTGACTGATCTTATCTCTTCTTTTCCTAACCGATCGCTTTCTCTCCTCTAGTTCCTTATCGGAGTCCATGGGAATGGACTGACGCATCTGATCATGATGCCTATAACCCCGATTTCGACCGTCATCGAGCTATTTTATCCCGAGGGTTATGCCCACGATTATGAATGGACGACACGAGCGCTGGGAATGAAGCACTTTGCCGTATGGAATAACACGTACGTTCAGGTCCTATTTCTGTCGAAGCGGGCGACTGAGCTGATTCCATCCGGTGCCAGCTCAACTACGTACCCTGAATGGACGTGGCCAAACTACCCCGAGGGTTTCCAAGGCCCGCAAATTTCAGTCCATGGACCCTACGTGGCAAAACTCATCGAAGACCGAGCAGATGGCAATCTGCCGTAAACTCTCCGAGGCATCGCTGCTGCTAAAAGTTACCTATCAGATCACCACACGGACCCACAGTAGATTTTGCTTGATCATGCACTTGTTGTCTGTCCAGTTTTACACCATGACGCTGTTAATGCTTTGTACTAAACGACGCTTTACTTACTACACCTGCTCCTGTGCTCCTTTCGTTAACTCCCGGTTCTGCGCAGATCAGCAGTACAATCGCTACCCGAGGGTAATGCGGCTCGGGTTGTCTGCCAATTGTGTCCCACACCAATGACAATGCTCATCGCTCAGCCTCAGGCACCAGCATCGTTGGGATTTGCTTTGAATATTAACGAATGCATTCATCTCTTGCAAATCCCATCAGATGCTATGACGGAGCTATCGTGCAATCCGGCGTGAAATGTAGAAGTGCGCGTCACATTCGGATACAACCCTGAAAAGATCTGAAATTTCATGCTGTCCGAAGCTTATCACACCATCTAGTCAACAACAATCGGTACTAACTTCGCGATCCGTAATCATACAGTAGAACTAGACAGCAGTCACACCACCTGAGAAGGGTACCCGCGAGCATGTCCCCGTCAGTTGTAGCACAGCACCTCGTAATCCTGTGGCCATGGCCGTCAGGGTCGCAGGAGTCGCTGATAAGTATAAGATACGCACCTCGACGAGAACTTCGGTACCGTTGAACGCGAGATGCGCCGCCGGGAGATGCTCTCCGATCTTGGCGGGGTGGAAGCCCTCGTTATATTTGACACGGGCGACGTAGAGCAGCGTGCCGTTTGCTTCCTTACCGCCTTCCACCGGCGTGGCACCGAGTTCCTCAATATTCAGCTGCTGGCTGAATGGAACCCAGCGGACCCCTTTGGGATCAGCCACAAGGACCTCGAACGTAGGGAGCTCATTCAGATATGAGTATGTGGACAAGTATCGGCATGTGTGTGAGAGAGTTACCTCGATAACTTTGCCTGCGTACCCAATGGCAGATCCTTGCCTGAAATTAGCGGAAGCCTTTCCAATCTCTAAATATAGGGACAATGAATCAAGGGATGGAAGAAGTACGATCGATAGAGCGCTTACGGAGTCCATGCTCGAAGTACGCGCGAGCAACGTAGATTTTGTTGCCATCTTTATCGTTTCCGACTACGAATGCTGACGGGGGAATGTTATCGCGCCCCTCGACGAGGACCCAGGTGGCGGGAGCACGAGGGCCGTGATTACGGAATTCTTCAGTTTTTGCCTGAGATTCCTTGGCCCATCCCTGCACACCCCATGCGAGGGCATCTTTCTTTTTTTAAAACATATAGATAAGTAGCGGATAAAGCAGAAGATGGAGTAGTAATCCTACATCTTCTTCTGATTTTTTGTGTTCCTCGTGCTTGTGGTAGGCGTAGTATCCCGCACCGAGGACGCCAAGGCCTGCCGCAATGCCGCCACCGATCTGGGATAATGTAAGTAGATGCTAACAACGACCCCAGACGAAGCCCACACCTTGAGTTTTTTCTTGCGGTCATCATCGAGGTCCCACCAATTCTTCTTTTGCTCTTCGTGAGGGACCTCGACGGTTTGATCCGGGTGGTTGTTGTAGTCACTTGGTTGTTGTACATCTTGGCCGTGGTAGTCCCCTTACGAGAATATGAGGATGAGTCGGTGGTACGGAGGAACGAGTTTTACCTTTTCCGTGAGGAGGGTTGTACGGTTCGTGATCCTTCCATTTGTCGTCAGGGATCTTGCCCCACAGAGCAGGAGTGACGGAAGGAGCCCAGTCACCCTGGGGGAAATGATCAGGGGAGGCGGCTCACCCAAGATGAACCTGATAGGCTCACCTGGGATCTATGTGGCTGAATGATCTTGTATCGAGCACCTAAAGGACGACGATGAGAGAGTATCCTGTCCATTACAACAGTATTGGCACGGATTACCTTCGAACTCGACGATGTCGCCGTAACCGTACTGGGTTCCAGGTTCCCAAGAGGCAGTCATTGGAGTATACGTTCACAAGGTTGGGGCACTCCCCTCGCCGCAAGTGAGGCTCTTTATACGCAAGAGTTATCAATATCAACATCGATCTAAGAAGAATGATGAGATGCAGATGCCAGTGAGTGACACGATCATTAGACCTTCCTTATGTAATGTGAGCGCATGTGAGCGGGCGACACCTCTGGGCCTAGACTCGTAACCAGCCATTCGAATGAGGATTTTTGAGGGCACCCATGCATCCCAGTCAGACGGTGAGCACTGGCCGTATCATCTATCCGAATGTAACGTACGACCGAATTCGGCAGCGTCAATGTCAGTTGCTTCCGACTCCAGCACCGACAATACTGCATTGATTCGCGAGATGCATTGCCGCATGCTCCAACGCCTGGAATATCAAACGAGTCTCTACAAACCGTGCACCTTTCTACTCAATTCCGGAGCTAGTCGAGTAGGTGCTTCATGCGAATGCTGTCCCCACTACTAATATCTCCGCTATCAGACTAGGTACCAAGATGGAACGCGCCATGGGTGTAGGTGATAGTTTCGGTAGCACTTCGACCAAACTGACTACAAATGTGCTGCGTCAATCAGAGGGACTTAAACCCAGAGAGATAGATACGACTCTGTCAAGCGGCCATCAAAACTCACGGACGGGCCTCCCATCCCAACCTCCAATGCACGGTCTCTGGTGAGTTTTATCCCGAGACACTATGTCTATGCGCTAAGCTACATCGCCGGCAGTACCAAGCGTTCCTAGCACCCCTTCTCGGGAACGTCGTGACAGCTATCATCACCATCGTGCCTCGCATTCCTTAACGGGATCTCCGCTACCTCAAGAATTTCCGCGTCAGAGGAATTCGCCCGCACAGAGTAGCAGGTCGTCCTTCCGGACTGGGTCAATCTCTTCCTCGGCAGATTGTAAGTGATACTATACCGCCGGTTACGTGACCTGACCACTTTTGAAATCCGGGATCGAATGAAAGATACCGTGCGAGCGAGCGTGGAACATGTCTCTTTCAGCACGCTCTCGAACTACCTCGAACATGGGCACCGCTGGTCACCCGGCCCGTCCTGGCTTAGACCAGCCAAGGTTTACGCCAGGGAGAGGACTTCGCGTGAACATTCGCGACCTTCACCGAGGGAATCGGTCCGCTGCCGCACAACCGAAGAAGTGGAAGAGAGTTCCGAGGGTGTATCCCTTCTGTTGGCGCGGAATCATCACCAGCGTCCCGCTTCACCACTTCCTGGTCCATCTCTCTCACGATTGCGGACTCAAAGCACACAGTCTAAACCTAACGGCTCGGAGATCCATACTGCCACGCAAGCGCAGAGCCGATACGTCCGACGTAACGCCAGTCTCTTCACTGACTTCTGAGGCTCGTCATGCCCGTCTTCCCCTACTGATCGGAATGGTACTCCACCAGCGCTAGTTCCTCAATTAACTGGCAGTTCCCACGTATCCGCTCCCGACTTCCAGATTTCGAGCCTAATATAACCTCGCCTAAGCACTCTCCACCCCCATGCATTTCGCAACGCTGGTCCTACACAACCGAGCCACATTCCTGTGCGCTCACCGGGCCGAGTGCCGAAGATCAAGAACGGCGATGCGAAGGAATTCACGGATGGCCATAGACGTGCGACGACAGAGTTCGCAGAGGCCAACGGGGCGATCCCTCCGATGGTACGCATTCAGCCCTCGCCTGGACCAGAGCTGGAGTCTACTTCAAGTTCCGAACTTGAGAATCTTGGTACCCCATGGTCTGTCGTCCAAGACCTCCGTATCGTCGTAGAAAGCTCATATTTCAGAGAGCGATGAGAGCAGCGCGCAAGACGTATTGGCACCTATAGCGCATCCGATTGAGGTTCCACCACCCAACTCGGAGAAGTTGCAATCACCCCTGCCGGCAGAAAGCTTGCTTGCGCAGGCTGAGCGCCAATCGAACCCTTCTTTTGACGCCTCCTCCCTTCCAACCTCACCCCGCCTTGCACTCTCTACCGTCACTCCTCCATCAGCACCTCTCATATCAGGTTCTGTGCGCTGTCTCCACTGGAGGGCCTTCCCGAACTTCCAGGACCACCCTCAGAGGACGATACAGGAGACAATTCGTTTACGACCCATAACAATGGCGGTCTACTCAACCTCAACCAAACCACTGCAAGGACACCTCGCCTCCCCTGGTGCATGGGCTGCAACGCCTGTGTGTTTTCAGACTCCCCAGCCCATATTGTCGTCAATTGGACATTCACGCACATGATTGAACTCGCTTCCATAGCCTTCTTTCCGGAGATCCGATCATCCACGGCAACACCCGCCTCTGCTCTTACCCACGAGTGCACACTCCTCGGTCAAACACCCACGCCGCCAGGGGGCTGGTTTTCGACACCTGGCTCGCTTTGACGGAGGAGTCTCATGAAAGTGCGGTTCGACACTAGGGTATGAATGTCCAAATGATGGTGTGGCTGCCCATATGAGATGTTAAAGTATTTATAGTCACTTCTGTTGTATCAAATAGTATACAAGGAATACCAAAAAAACAAAAACAAAAAAAAGCTATTTGGAAACACCACTGGCAGATGGAACACCAGAAGCCCATTGCAAGATTTCTTTCTCATGCTCCATGGCCTGATGGCTCTCCATTTGATGTGCTAAAGCAGACTCAATAGGATAGGATGGATAAGGGGGATCTGTTATCAAAGGTGGGGCAGCAACAGGGTGATCCGGCTAAGTTGAGCCGGTCAGGTGATGAGTTCCGAGAGGGGCTGGTTCAGTTGGCGAGGAGCGAGAATAAGCAAGAGCGCGAAGTCGATTATCAGAAGACGAGAGCGATGGCAAAGGCAAATCGAAGTTCGCTTTGGAGAGGGAACTTAGAGGCACACGAGGGAATAGAGGAGATGAACTGGATGATTTATTGGATACAATAGAGTCGCTTTTTTATACAGTGTAGATATGTTTTTACGAGAAATAAAAGTAAAGTAAAGCAAACGAAAGTAAAGATGCACGGGCCTTCATAGGCATGAAACAGGAGACACGAGAACGGAAAGACGAGGGGCGAGACTGGGAATGTATAGTAAAGGGGTGCACGAGCCCCTATGAGTCTGAAACAAGGCTGGCAGCGCATGAAGCAAGAGCGCAATCGGAAATAACGAAACAGAAATGCAAGACTTATCGAGAATGAAAAAGGAGCCCTCCATAGTCTCCAAGGCCGCCGCGAACGAGCATGGCGGAAGGTTCGGGTCGGCCAGGTCGAGCGTGCCAAAATGCAACAGGATCAGTATCAAAGTCACCAACATCTGAAGAGTCAGAAGAAGTTCTGAACTGATATATGAAAGACCATCTGTAGGTGTTCAGAGCTGTTTGGAGCTGTTCAAGGACACTCCAAACAGCTCTGAACAGCTCTGAATACCTACTTTGTCTGACAGATGACTGAATATCAGGAAATCCACTGGCACTGTACATGCCAAACCGATTGATGACACACTGAAGATAGTGCCAATTGAAGACACCTGGGGGGGGCAAAGGATGGGCTCCAGTATGGACTGAGAGTGTCACTGAGAAGCCATGAAGTAAAGGGATTTGAAAAGCAGTATTGGAATCAGAACCCAGAACTGATGCCTCTGGGTATTCGCTGAAGTTGTGGATTGTATAAGTGTTATTCTACCCCACATTGACAGTATTGAGTAAGACAATAAATAAACAATTATATTGGTGCAACTCACAACATTATGATAGAATCCAGCTTCAAAAACATCCACTAAGCAATCCACTGCACTAAAAAGCATAATTCCAATACTGGGGTGGTATGAATTGATTTGTGTGGCTTCAGCTGTGCCAACAAACTGCTCTACAATTTCTTGGGCACCTTCATCACCAACACGCCTTGGGATGAGATGTGATGCAGTGATCACTGTATCATTTTGAGTGCCAGTGACCACACATCTACCATCACGTTGTAGGAGTTGGTTGTGGAATCTGGCAGCATTGGATTGTGTTCCCTGGGTGGTGACTGAATGAGTTTGCTGAGGACAAATCCTGGAAAGTGTGATGATGGAATTGACGGGTGCAAATTCATAAATTTTGGGGTGAAGTGGATCACCACAGGAGACTTCTTCCCAGCTGGTGTCCCTATCAGTGTTCCACCAGTTTTGTGGGGTGCCTGTGGGATGAGTGTAAATGTGTCCATTTCCAAGTGGGTCACACAGTAGATGGGCCATTTTGATGACCCAATCTACTGTGGATCCTGCAAATTGAGCTATCTCATCTGGTGTACCCCCAATAAGGTACAAATGGCCCTGTTGGCCAGAAGGGATGGATGCAGAATTGAGGTCTACCATCCGAACACGGATGCAGACAAAAGGGCCTGTTGGTGGAGAGGCTGTGGGGACTGGTTGCACCTGCACCCCAGATTCAGGTGTCTTTTTCTTCTCTAATTTTGCTAATTTTTTTGCTGCTTTTTTGAGTATCTTAAAAGCTTGTCGCATTTTGTATCAAGTTGATGATGGTGTCACATATGATAGGGGCTGCTCATTACTAACCATCTCAGTGGATGATAATTACTGTTTCAATGCTGCTCTTAATCACATGTGCTTTCCCACACATACCTTCCTTTTATGTGTGGAAGAACACGTGATAGTCTCTTACAGAATCGGGATGAACTCGACGATGTCGCTGTAACTGTACTGGGTTCCAGGTTCCCAAAGGGCAGTCGTTGGAGTATAGGTTGGGGTTCTCCTCAGGCTGCAAGTGAGGCTCTTTATACGCAATTGTCAACATCGAAGAATGATGAGATGCTTCCTTATGTAATACAGACTGGAAAGAACAACACGCGGTGGGCGGGCGACAGGGACCACCCGCCTTGTGGCCAGGTCAGAGCTGTATCTTTTATGGACACCTCGCCTTCCCTTCTCCAGGTTCCTCGTTTGCGCATCACGCGTCACTCTCAGCTTTCCCTTTCCCCACTTGACGACGATTTATCCCGCACTCCCACGGCCGGTCCGTCCCGTCTTCACGCGCTTCATGGGGACAATGAGGACACCGACTCCACCCCACGTCTCCCTGTCAGCTCCTCTCTCCCATCCATCTATGCCGCCGTGGAGGACACTCCTGCTGCTCGACTGCGTGCACTGCTTGCCCAGGTGCCAAACACGTCATCCGCCTCGCGCACACAGCTCCTCCACGAGCCTCCGCCTCCACTCCCTTCAGATCGCGATTCCGACTTTGATCCACCCCCAAAATGGGCCAACTCGTCGACGACAAGCTCTGCTCGTGAAAACCTCAGGAGTTTGTTCACCCACGCCCTCCGCGACCCCGGAGACACCCCGCGCAAAGATGCGCGCAGGAATAGCATCGATTCGAGTGAGGTCGAGGACAGCCCGAGAATTGACAGGGTCATCCAGGAGCGCTCGAGGAATAAGGGCAAGCAGACGAGTTTCAGCGATGAGGAGTTGGAAACATCATCAAGTTCGTTTTTTCGCTGTCGTCCTCACTCATACCGACCTCGAACGCCCCCTGTTCGCCAGAAAGGAACACGCCCATTCCAGCGTCACATGCTGCTAACATGGAAGCCCTCAGAAGTCGCATCTTGGGTGTCCATGCATCCCAATCAGACGGTGAGCACTTGCCGTACCATCTATCAGATGCAATGCACGACCGAACTCGGCAGCGTCAATGTCAGTTGCTTCCGACTCCAGCACCGACAATGCTGCATTGATTCGCGAGATGCATGGTCGCACTGTTCCAGTGCCTGGAATATCAGCACGTCTCTACAAACCATGCACCTTTCTACCCAATTCCAGAGCCAGTCAAGTAGGGCCCTTCATGCGAATGTTGTCCCCACTTCTAATATCTCCGCTATCAGACCTCCTTGACCAGGATTCTGAGATGCAACGTGCTATGGGTGTAGGTGATAGTTTCGGTAGCACTTCGACCAACCAAGCGCCTTCCTGTGAGGTTCCTCCCTCTCCTCACGTATACTAATAATTCAACGTGTTGGCCCCCTAGTTCCCCAAATGGCAGAGCCCTCCATACCTGCACGATCACGTTCCTCCCTCGTGCGCGCTGGATCGTTGACTGAGACCAAACTGACTACAAACGTGTGGCGTCAATCAGAGGGGACTCAAGTCCAGAGAGATAGATACGACTCTGTTGAGCGGCCATCTAAACTCGCGAACAGGGTAGTTGGACCTCCCGTCGCGGCCTCTAATGCGGGTTCTGTCGTGGGAACTGGTGAGTTTTATCCCGAGACACTTGTCTATGCGCTAAGCTACGTCACCTGTAGTGCCAAGCGTTCCTAGCACCCCTCCTCGGGAACGTCGTGATAGTTATCATCACCATCGTGCCTCGCATTCCTTAACGGGATCTCCACTACCTCAAGAATTTCCGCGTCAGAGGAATTCGCCTGCACAAAGTGGGGGTAGCAGGTCGTCCTCCCGGACTGGGTCAACCTCCTCATTGGCAGATTGTAAGTGGTACCATACCGCCAGTTACGTGACGACCTGACAGTTTGTGAAGTTCGGGAGCGAATGAAAGATAACCGAGAAGGAGCGTCGACATGAATGTGAGCGAGCATGGAACATGCCTCTTTCAGCACGCTCTCGAACTACCTCGAACACGGGCACCACTGGTCACCTGGGGCGTCCTGGCTTAGAACAGCCAAGGTTTACGCCAGATAGAGGACTTCGCTCGCGTGAACATTCACGACCATCCTCACCAAGCGAATCGGTCCGCAGCCGCACAACCGAAGAAGCGGAAGAGAATTCCGAGCGCGAACATAAGTGGGTGTCCCCTCATTCGACACGGAATCATCAGCAGCAACACCGACGTCCCGCTTCACCGCTTCCTGGTCCAATTATCTCACGAGTGCGGACTCAAAGTACACAGTCGAAACCGAACAGCTCGGAGATCCATACTGCCACGCAAGCGCAGAGCCGACACGTCCGACGTAACCCCAGTCATTCTTCACTGACTTCTGAGGGCTCGTCACGCCCGTCTTCCCCTGCTGAACCAGATGGTACTCCGCCTGCGCTAGTTCCTCGAATTAGCTGGCAGTTCCCACCGTAACCGCTCCCGACTTCCAGATTTCGAGCCTAATATAACCTCGCCTGAGCACTCTCTCCGCCCCCCATGCATCAATCGCCAATTCGCAACGCTGGTTCTACAAAACCGAGCCACATTCCTGTGCGCTCACCGGGCCGAGTGCCAAAGGTCAAGCTAAAGCAGAATGCGATGCGAAGGAAATTCACGAAGGGCCATAAACGCGCGACGACGGAGTTCGCGGAGGCCAACGGTGCGATCCCTCCGAGGGTACGCATTCAGCCCTTACCTGGACCAGAGCTGGAGTCTGCTTCCGAACTGAAAATCTCGGTGTCAAATCACCCCAAGGTCTGTCGTCTAAGACCTCCGTATCGTCGTAGAAAGCTTATATTGGGTATTTTCAGAGAGCGATGAGAGCAGCACGCAAGACGTATTGACACCTATAGCGCGTCCGATTGAGGTTCCAACACCCGACTCAGAGAAGTTGCAATCCCCCCCTCCGGCAGAAAGCTTGCTTGCGCAGGCTGAGCACCAATCGAACCCTTCTTTTGACGCTTCCTCCCCTTCCAACTTCACCCCGCCTCGCACTCTCTACTCCTCCCCGTACCCCCTCCGTCAGAACCTCTCGTATTGGATTCCGTGCGCCGTCTCCACCGGAGGGCCTTCCCGAACTTCCGGGACCACCCTCAGAGGACGATACAGGAGACAATTCGTTTGCGACCCGTAACAACGGCGGTCTGCTCAGCCTCAACCTAACCACTGCAAGGACACCCCGCCGCCCCCGGTGCATGGCCGCAACGCCCGCGCCCTGCGCCTGCGCGTTTCGCAGACTCCCCAGCCCATATTGTCATCGATCGGGCATTCGCGCACACGATCGAACTCGCTTCCGCAGCCCTCTTTCACGGAGATTCAATCATCCATGGCGACACCTGCCTCTGCTCTTACCCACGCGGGCACGCTCCCCGCTCGAACACCTGCCCCGCCTGGGGGCTGGTTTTCGAACCCCTGGCTCGCTTCGACGGAGGAGTCTCATGAAAGTGCGGTTCGAGACTACACCTTCAGGTAGCGCCGTGTCAGATGCAGACGCAGACACGACCGCAAATGACGACAAGGGGGTCGGAGCTTCCATACCCGAAGCGAGCTGGGAATTAACCCCGCCCATAGGACCGACCCATGATACTTCAGAGTCCATCTCAGAACCGTCCTTCAACACGTCGCGTCGTCGTCTCCCGTGCTAGCGCTATCCACGTCCCGCGAGTGGCGATGGCCAGAATGAGGACGGCCCGGTTGCGAACTCTCCCCCGCAGACCCTGTCGATGGTGCGGCTGCGGGCTCCCCGTCGCGCCGCAAGCTGCGACGAACTCCTAGCGTACGATGGTAGATGAGTACGGGCGGGCGAAGGAGGACTTCCCGAGCACACCATCGCGGAAAGACGTCAGGGATCATCAGCATCCATGCGTTATGCCTGGAGGCGGCCCGCTCAAAACCCCCGCGCCACGCCCAGCGTGCGAATACTTGATGCAATGGGGCACGAGCTCGAGGAGCCATCAGAACAGAATGACAGTGAGGATACTGTGACCGAGGTCCGCTACACGCGCCAAGAGGCCCTAGATCGAATGAAGAAGGCCGTCGCAGGACTTGCGGGAAGGCCTCAACAGCGTGGACATGTGAGCCTTTTTATTACATTGCCCGAATATTTTGTACGACTAACTCCCACACGCTCGGGTAACGGATCTTTGGACGACCCGCGGCTGGGCGAACTGTATGATCTGTCGAAGGCAGCGCGGGACATGCGAAGCAAGCTCGCTCCTCATCACTGCAGCAAGCACAAAGCGCACACGTCCGCCATAAATATGGGTCCTTGAAAGAAAGCATGCGGAAGAGTAGATTCTTGGTGAGACGCGCTTAAAATCTCGCGGCCGTCGTACTGATGCACGTTGACCTAGCCTAACTTCTTACCAGAGTCGAGAGCGATACCCTGGAATCATTGGTTATTCTGGGCCTCCTTTCACTCCCAATTCGTCGTCTTCTTGGTTATGTACCGGTTGAGTCAGTCTGATTGGCTTGCACGACAAAAATTGACCATTTTGTCCATGATTTGTCACCAGCCTGTCAAAAATATACGCGAAACACCAGTTCCTCACCACATACTTCGACCCGTTTCTACGCTGACCCTCCACCTGCATCCCACCCAAACCCGAGTTCATCTATGACACCAACTTATTTTCATTTCTTCGTCGGGCCTCGATGGAGCCATCTCTGCTCGAACGTTTGGGTGTAGACGGCCCGATGTTACCAACTCAAGCGCAACATTGTAGATCTCGTTGTACAGGTGCAGCGCTATATTTGGGATTCTTGGGCGCGGGTATCAAACGATCAAGTGACGGTCGTGGCCACCCACATGAGACGTTAAATAGCTTTTATCTCTACCCTCGCGATACCTTCCGGTCACTTATACTCATACCTTGTTTTTGCTTAGTATTTACATTGTATCAAATAGTATATACAAGGAATACAAAAAAAAGGCCATTTGTTATGTGTATGGTCATACCAATAACAAATAGTGTGCTGTTTTTTTCCTTGTTCATTTGTTTGTCACGCACCTTGATTACTGTCTGTCTCCTCTGTATTATCCCCCCCACCCCCGATACTCATTCTTGCGATGAACCGGGTCACCGTGCAAAGTTTGGCAGAGGGCATTTCCTCTTTGCTAATGATCGAATAAATAAACACTGTTGCATACCGTCAATTGTATGAGTTCCTTGGCTCCAGACGTGATCCATGGTACTAAATATGAACTGTCAAGTGTGCCTGCGCATTGCGCAAAGGCAGGCGAGCAAAACCCAGAAAGCTCACACGTAGCTAGAAATCAATCATGACTCAAGGTCGCACAGCTCCGTAAATACCAGTGACATTGAAAGCAACAACTATTAGACGTAAAGTAAGTGAACATGCTCACCACCCTCTGCCTCCTGCTCGAGGTTCGACCCATGTACTTGACGAAGTCCGCATACCTTTTCTCGCTCAACGCCTTCTTCTGCTCGGCGCGCAGTCGATCGCGCTCCTCTCCTCTGCCTTTGCTTGCTCTCTAAGCGAGTCCGCGCGAAGGATGTCCGAGTTGCGGCTGCTGCCCGAGACGATCCTCGCGTGTGGGGCTTTCTCGTCCAGATTATGCATCGAGAGCTTCTTTGGGTCCAGGCCTGCGGCTAGAAGCTCATAAGGCTCGACGAACAGCGGTGGCAGGTCTGGGTCGTCCGAGTCGTCGCACGCGCGCGAGTCGATGATCTCCGGCAAGCGGGTCCTACGGTAGACTGGGTATCATAATTGCCCCGGTCACACAGCAAAGCAACATAGACGGAGGAATCCCAGGAGTAGACTCAGATCGCCCATCGCTGAAGCAGGCACGAGTTGAAACTCTGAAGCCGAAAGTGAGGTGAAGTCGTGGAAAGTCGCTGGGGGTGGCTGTCAACGTGTCAACCCTCAAGATCTCAAGATATTCGCAGCTCCCCTCAGAACGTGCCCCACATTTCCCTCCTTCAACTTGAACCCCCTCCGCATATCGCTTTTCCGCATCGGATATGATGCCGATTGCGCTTTCGTAAACGAGTGTCGCCAAGGTTGTCGCGCCCCGAGGCCCCAGAGCACACAGAGCACGAAGAAGGGTGCGCCGAATTCCTTTGTGACCACCGTCCAGCCCGGCAAGTGGCACAGGCCAAGCGAGAGGTTGGCCCAAGCTCATGTGTAGAAACCTGTTACTCTTGTTTATCGCATTGCTTTCCGTATATCTTACGTGTAATCAATATGTATGATAATTAATTCTACCTACATAAACAAGTCGAAAACAAGAAAGCATGGATGGTATATTTGTATGTGTACGGCCATGCAATTTGAATGGTCTATCTGAAAACAAAACTTCACAACCCCAGAAAAGTAAAACTCTCAAGAAGCGGGAGAAAAACTGCACGCAGTAGTACTTCAGATATGAAACGCAGTCCTAACTGGGAGAAGGGGGCAGACACCGGTAGTGGCACCTAGGGCACCATCCTTTAAACAGGGAGAGCATCGCGATGCAACGATATTGCCCGGACAATGAATATGTGCCACAGCGCGTGGGACCCACCGCCCAGCCAGGCCAAGCGTGGTGAATCAACGGGGAGCGCACATTCCGGAAAGCGAGTGGCATAGAAGAGGAGGCCAGCGATGTAGGAGGTGAGAGACGGGACTACAGGTCCTTTGTTGCATTATGTCCAGACAGCGTAGAGAGCAAGGCATGAAGGGAAAATAAAAAGCTCACGTAGGAAAGCAGCAGTCTCTTGGACAGAATGAAGCAAAGCGAGCTGGGTGGTGGTCCAAGTGTGATTAAGATAGTCATAGAGAGGAAGGTGATGATGCGCCATTTCTGCAGAGCAAACGTTTCAGTTAGGTAGCATTCATAATGACAAAGATAACGAACCTTGTTCTCACTCCTATTAAACCAATCCCAGAAAGGAATTACGGTGCCTACCAGTCCGTTGATTAAGCAAATAAGAAGGAATATACTGCGCATATTGGTATTGCACTGGAAGCCGTAGTAAACGATAGTGCCCACGCTTCCGCTGATTAGCCTATCACGTAATCATGTCGGTTCAAACGCTGACCCGGAGAGAGAAAAGAACGCAGACATACCAGGCAATTCCCACATAATCTATTTTGGCACATAAGACCATGCCTCTATGGTTGCGCACACCCGGCCATAGTGTGCCACACAACACTGCTAAAGAGAGTGAAGAGCGCAAAAATAGTGAAAGCGAGTATGGGGGTGTCTACGACGGCTGCCGAGAGAGGCGTGATAGCGAGGAACCGAGGAACGTAAGGATTACGTTGCCAGTCCACAACAAAAGGGGAACAAGGTGGTGTAAATGTTGACTTGACACAGTTTCACGATTTGTCAGTCAAGATGACATAAGTATAGAAGTGACACATACGCGTCTCGTTATGCAGCGCAAAAACCGATCGATGATGAGAGGCCATTTACTAAGAGGGATGAAGCTGACAGGGTGCGTGCGTGTGAGTAGCGACCCAGGACTGTATCCTGGAGGATACGAAACCGATAACCATGGGTAACAAAGGGATTGTTCCGCCATTCTGTCGGGAGGTCACCATAAGTGATGAGCTTGGCACCGTGCACGGAGCGTTCGACAGCGCGCGCAACCTCTGCAGTGGCTTTTCCCCAGTGCGTCCTCGTTTGGCTTAGAGAACGCGGCCGTAGCACGGCAGGAAACCCGATCGGAGGAAATCATCGCGTCTATGAGCTCGGAAAGCTTAACCGTCGATGGAAATGCGACATGAGAAAGGGTGTCGGAGGAAGAAAGGGTGAGAATGAAGCGATTTTAAATGGTTTGACAATGTCAATAAATATTGTTCGGGTCGAGGAAGGCGGGAAAAATCGGGGAGGCGCGAGGCCATTCGGTTGAGCGTTGAGACGTCTGACAAGTCATGAAGACAGGACGAGACATAGCTCTCTACGGAAGTCGAGTCGAGGGTAAATCGGGGTAGGTGAGAGCGAAGCTCTCCTTTGATTTGCCTAAGCATTTCAAGCCCATCTTTAGCCCAGGCTCGAACCTCCTCAACCTTGAGTTCACCTCGGGAGATAGCTTGACCAAAGTCAAAGTCGGGAAGTGGGGATTTCTAGTTGGGAAAGGGAGGCCTCTATATCTGCGAGACATGAAAGGACATGAAAGTGAAGGGAAGCGAATGCAGCAGTCGCGGAGGCAGACGAAATGTCAAGAGTATCGAGAGAGTGAGTTGGTGGCTGACATGTCATACAAGGAGTGAGAGCCGAATGAATGATAGACTGGCGCCTCCTGATGGCGAGCACGGGGTTGACTCTGTCCTCGGTGACGTCGCTGTCGTCGTTGCCGTTGCAGGGGTCAATGGACGGGATTGAGCAAGGGAGAGGGGCCCGAGGCCTGCCCTGTTGGGGTGGTTCGGAACGAAATTGATTCCGTCCGGGAATCATTGGTCAGCAGACGGAGCACGCATTCATTCATGGCCACTCGCATCCTCGTCGTCGGCCTCGGAAACCTTTCCATCCATTTACCCGGCATAGGTGAGTTCTCACACTCTTACCTTGACGTGTCTCAAAACCTTCCCTTCATAAAGCATTGGACAGCTTGCCTAGATTCTCTCGCCACACGGCTTGGAGTTCACCCTCTCTGCAGACAAGTTAGGAGGTTATAGCGCAGAGACCAATGTCGACATTGACGGGAGACTTCTAAACATCGCGCTTTACCAAGACCAAGTACGTACATCGGCAATGTTATCAGTTCGCTGCTTACCCTCCCATCGTAACGAAGTGGCCGCTATGAACATTTCTGGGCCCCCGGTTTCCATGGCTCTCAGGAAGACGACCCGCGCGCCTGTACTCCCTCGTCGTCATCCATGACTCATTGGAGCACAAGCCGACAGTCCTATCGCCAAAAGTTCGGCCGGGTCAGCCAAACGGCCATAATGGCGTTCGTAGTCTCATTTCAGCCCTCGGTACTAAAGAATTCCACCGCCTTCGTTTGGGCATCGGGGAGGCCCGAATCTGATGTTGCGGGTTATGTCCTCACGAGACTTCCCTAATCATGAACGCCAGTTTTTGGGCCCCTGACGGCCCGGGCCTCGATCTTGTTTGGGAACACATCCTGAGAATAGCTCTCCAGATTGACCGGTCGTTCTCAATAGCCCATTACAGGACGACACTTGCCGTCATGTGTATGAGCTTTATATGTGGGGTCTTCCGCCACACAGGCAAATGATGAAATACTATACGTATCGAACTACCCGCGGACTTGTAAGGGCCCACTTCATCGGTGGTACAAGACAGAAGAGTGCCCTGGCGAAGCTGCATGTGGAAACAGCGTACCACGGGAAGCGATCACGGCGCATGGTCGATGCCGACCACTATGGCTGGCTCCGCGGAACATCCTACCCTCTGTAACCATGGCTAATGAATACCATCTTTTCCATTCTTCCGCATTTTACGTGCTCTCGAAGAGAATAACTTAACTTGCGCGGGCGTTGCCTGTGGTGGTATAGGCTCGGACCAGCCGGTTTTCGAACTCAGAAGCTCCACTCGTTTCGCGTCGTCTCCACCGCCAAACGTACCAGAACCCTGTCTGAGGGTCCGGTCGCCCTCCGTGTGGCCCCAGTTTAGGCTCATTCGCGAGAGGAGTGACCCTTAGATGGGAGCGAAAAAAAGAAAAACCTTCAAATAAGGCTAAACTGGGGCCGCAACGGGCCCCAAACAGGGTTCTGGTACTGTACGTTTGGCAGTGTCTCGTTCTCAAGTGACTAGTGACTATACAGTAGTGACTCGCGATCGGCTAGCAGCACTCTCCAAGCTCCGACACCTAGCCGAAAAGTCATTTGTCGAGTGCCGGTTCCAAGAGGCTAGTATAAATGTTTTCCGTTTACTGGGGCTCCTTTCTTCAACCCCCATGGCCATTTTATCCATCGTCAGAGTTCTCACAGTCTTGGTCGTAGCTGGCGGCACCAGTGTGCGTGCACAGCCTTCTCCTGAAGTTCAGCGCAGGATCACGGCAGCCATCAAGGCAGCCGTCGATGCGTCGACCGTTGATTATACTGCCTTCGTTAACCCTTTCATTGGCACTGGTACGTAGCCGCAAGTGACCGAATTCGTATTTTCATCTCAGGCTTGACATACATGAACATGCGCTAGATAATTTTGGAGATGTATGGTGAGTGCTCAGTGGACCTTGAATGTCTGAACAACTACGTATGATGCAGCCCCGGAGCTTCAGTCCCATTTGGGATGGTACGTCTCACTCTGTCGCGTTTACTAAGCAGCCAACGTTGTCTCACAAAACGTTGATCTAGGTGAAGTTTGTCACGGACATGACAGGTTACGCTCCTGCTGGTAGGATAGATTACCTCTGTTACCGAGGCTAGATACATCGTGATCAACAGGCTACGTCGCTGACACCACTCAATTCGTCCGAGGCCTTAGTCCGTTGCATGACAGTGGGACAGGATCTTCCTTAGGTTTGGCGGCGAGACAGGTTCTAACTCCAACACTGACGTCGCGATGGCTAGGGACTTATGGGAACTTCGAAATCATGCCTTTAATTTGCCCTGGCGGATTCGACTCGTGCGCACCTAACCTTCGGGGTCGTGAGCGCCTGAGGAAGAACAACACCGACGGTATTTAGCCCAATGTGCTCCTACTGGGCAAACGTGTCTCATATCCTCCGAAGATGCCACCCCCGGGTATTTCTCTCTCACCCTCGACAATAGCATCCAGATGGAAGCAACCTCGACGCGACGTGCGGGTCTTGAGCGGTTCACCTTTCCGAAGGGCGACACGCCCTTTTTCGCGCTCGACCTTGCGAATGACCTGCCTGGATCTTTCCAGGGGGGGGATCTTAACATAGATCCCAACGCAGGGCGAATCACAATTGGCGGCTTCTGGGGCTCGAGGCAAGCTGACAAACGCCTTCTTTCTCTCTTATTTCTTACGCGAGGCGACAGTTTTGGGCCGGGGCCGGCCAAGTATCAGGCATTTGCGTGTTACGACCTCCTCAACAACGGCGCACAGAAATTGGATCAGTTCGGGGTCTGGACCGGTGACCTGTCTGTATGTCCTAGTTGTCTCATCACACTTCTGACTCCCCCTTTGTCTTGTCTGTGTTAGAAACGGCGTCGTCGCTCGAGGTCTCGGCGAAACGAGCCTCAACTTCCCGGTCAGTCTCATCAAAGGTGCGATCGAGGCTGGGGCGCTCTTCTCGTTTTCGGGGTACCCCACCCAAGTAACCATTCGCGTCGGTGTCTCCTTCCTCTCTGAGGCACAAGCGTGCGCAAATGCAGAATCCGAGATCGGTACCGCCGCCTTCGAAGAAATCGTCGCTAGAAGCAAGGCACTGTGGAACGAGAGGTTGAGTCGGATAGAGATTGACGTCCCTCATACGCCACCGAATGTCACGGAACTACTATACTCATCTCTGTATCGTGCGTCGTTGACACCGGTGAGCGCCTCTCACTTTCGGGAACCAAGTCCAGTTGAGAGTGCTGACTTGGCCTCACATATTCTCATTAAGAATAATGCCACGGGCGAGGCGCAAGGAGACTTTGCTGATACGACTGCCTTTTACTTCGATTCATTGTATTGCAGGTCTGTCCTTTCACCCTATTGGCTCTCGAATCTATCACTGATTTCTCGATTTTCAGCTGGGACACGGTAAGCAGGTTGAATCTTCGAACTCGCAGTCCCTTTGTCAACCGGAGGCCCCGTAGTTCCGAACGTTCTATCCCCTCATGACCCTTCACTCCCCTGAAGTGTTCGCACAGATCGTCGACAGTTACATCGACGGGTACCGCAAGAGAGGCTGGATGCCAGAGTGTCGTGCGAACAACCTTCCCGGCTGGACGCAAGGAGGTTGGTTAACTGTTCCTCTGCTTCCCCTTGACGCTCGCTCATTTGAGGGGACTCTACATGCTCGAGCGGCGACGTCATCGTGGGACATTTTGCCATCCACTATCACAACGAAGCAAAGGCGCTGGGAGTCGACCTTGCAGAGCTCTACGCCGCGCAACTCGCAGACGCCGAAGTCAACCCACCAGAGTGGAACATCCAGGGCCGGCAGTCCAATGTATACAAGTCAGTTTCACCGCACCTAGGTTTCCTACTTCTCACGCGCTCTAAACGTTTGCCGTGTCTCTGTAGTTATTATGGCTACGTGCCTTACGGTGCACTTGACACTTCTAGCATAGGGCGCACCACGCGCGAAGGGAGCAGAACCCTCGAGGTACGTGCGATGTGACTCGTACGTGCTCGCTGATCGAGCCGAGTTGTCTCGCAGTATGCTTTCGAGGACTTCGCGATTCGCCAAGTCGCCCTCCTCTTGAACAAAGCAAATGACGAAGCAAAGTACGCTAACCGCTCCCTGGTGGGTCCGCGCTTTTACCCATAAACATTCGCATAATGTCTCGCATCAGAGCTATAGGAACATTTGGGATCCCAATGTGGAAAGCGACGGTTTTCGCGGTGAGGAGTCCCACGCTCTGTGTGTGCCTCCCTCACCAAGATCGTCTTGTCAGGTTTCATGCAGAAACGCTTCCCAAATGGAACTTTCGCGGTAGTGGACCCCATAGCCTGCTCGCCCAATGACCCCCAACCGAACCGAGAATGCTCGTTGCAAAGCGACAACACCGTCGGCTTCTACGAATCGTCGTCCTGGGAGTACAGCTGGTTCGTGCCGCACGACATGGCGCACTTGATCGCCTTGATGGGAGGGAACGTGAGCCTACTAGACGTCACCCACGAACGTCCCGCTCACTGAACCCCTAACAGTCCACCTTTATCAAGCGACTGGACCACTTCTTCAACGCCGGATACTACTTGGCCGGGAACGAGCCATCTTTCCAGGCACGTTCTCCTCGAGCGTTCGCCCGGATCTGCGTTCTGAGTGCCGGTATGGTGACAAATATAGACGCCAGTATCGTATCACTACGCAAACGCACCTGCAAGCTCCGTCGACGCCGTGCGAAAAGCTGTATTTACAAACTTTGACATCAGTACGTCCTGTCCACGCGCACAATATCTCGCGGCTCGCGATACATCATGTCTTTTGTTGGTTGGTTTAGCGCCCGCCGGGTTACCCGGGAATGACGACCAAGCAGCGATGGCTACGCTACTCACCTGGCATCTCCTCGGGCTGTACCCTGGTCTGTTATTTATTTATTTATCCTTCACACCGAATGGACCGTTCTGTCTGGGGCTTTGGCAGTCCCCGGCACGAGCGAACTTCTCGTGCTCTCGCCGATGGTGCCCCAAGTATACCGTGCACAACCAGTACCTGAACGTAAGCACGACCGTGACCGTCGACGGGTTCGACGCAGGTTCCGTTCGCGCGACGGTCCCGCCTTGGAGCCGCGGCGTACGTGCAGAGTGTGCGGAGTCAACAACGTCACGCAGGCGTCGCCCTGCCACTTTGACTTTTACGATACGTTCCGCTGCCGGTGCAGACATCGTCATCACGGTCACGGCGGACAGGGCTGCGGCGGACAGCTGCGGTGCATCAGTACCACAGTCCATCTCGGCTGGGGGCTTCGCGACGACAAGATGATGATGTCGAGCGTCCTCATTGCACTGGCCCCCTGCAGGAGCTGACGACGATAGGAATAAGGGTGGGACAAACAATCTAGATGTGGTCGTACTTTCGGAGTCACGATGGTCGGCCGGGCTGGATGAGTAGCAGCATCCCAGTACAAGTAGAACCCGGATAAAATATAGCAATGGCATATCAAAACAAACTGGAAGTCCGGCACTCGGCTCCATGACGATAGTAGATGTGAGGGGGGGGACTCCACCATCACAATCACGAGCTGTGAGCGCCAGCAGAAAGTCGGGTGAATGAGGTAGAATCCAAACAATAATTACTAATGTAATCAAATCGCATAAAATGGCATCGAAAACAATCGAAAATATAGAGAACATGCTGAGCTGATTCAAAACAATCGAATCAAATCCACGCATGATCTAGTATAGAACAAATTGGATCAAAAAACACACAACAAATCTGTTACAACTTCAACTGGTTTTTGTTATTAGATCCTGAGTCATCCGACTCGACTTTGACTTTGGACGAATTTGGTCAAAATTCCCCGATAACTCACGCTTTTTGACACCTTCAACGCCTTCAGTAACCCCATGCCTTTGCCTTTGCCTTTTCCCACTCACTGCATACCTCTCTTGCCTCTCTACCAACACCATGCTGAAATTTGTTTCCAGCCCTTTTCCTCGCCTCAATGCCACCCCAGCTGACCCCCCTGGTGGAAACAATGTCGAAGACAACTCCAGGATAGCATCAACAAACAGCTTTCCCTCCTTGCACACAATTTTTGCATGGTATGTAGCTATATGTGACCTCCCAGAACCTGCTCACATTGGCAAGCACCCTGTTGTGTACAACAGTTTTTTTCCATTGGTGAGATGCCCTCTGCCACTCTGAACTGACACTGACACTTCCTCCCAGGTCACCAACTGCAGTTGGCCCTGTCTTGTGTTCTTTTCCTCTTTGAGCTTGTGTATGTCCCTCTATCCCTCTATCTATGTCATCCGATGAACTAAAACTCAGTTGGCCCACAGTGCCTTGCCTTACTTGTATCATTATCCTGCACAGCTTGAGAGTCATTTGGCACCTGTGGCACCCTTCCATCTCCCCCAGGTTGGAATGCAACCCAAAACCGATTCATGCTAGTAGTAATGTAGTCTGCAATGTAATATATAGACCAAATATAATTCAATGAGAATCATTGACATTTGCGGGACACAAATATATTTAGAACCAGATAAATGGGCTCAAATGCAAGCCCAAATGGTTAGATGGTATTCTAAATGTTTTTGAACTGATTTGACAAAAACGAAGCACAGTCCAATTTTATAATCAGTTTAAATTTGATCAAATGATCTACTACATTTAATCTAATTCTACCTCATTCACCTGACTTCCTGCTGGGCCTGAGGGCTAGTGAGAGGTTGCTCGGTTCGAGTCATGTGAGCACCCCAATGACGACAGCGATGTGGCAGTGGGACATAATGATCCTTACAAATTATAGTCTAACATAGTTGAGTCATGTACAGTACCATAGATGATAATAATTTACAGTGCTACTAAAAAAGTTTGAAACTTTGTAATGCAGACTTGAAGACTGTCACCTGCATTAATGCCAAAAGCCTCATTGTAGAAGATGATGAGGTTGATAATAATTCAACTTGATAATATCAGCCCTTTGGTACAGGTGAAAATTTGTGTGAAAAACTGGAGCCTGAGGTTGTGTTCCAATGTTGGGTTATTGTGCAGGTGGTACAAGTCAGTGGCCATCAGCAAAATGTAATTCTACTGGTGGAACTACCATCCAGCACCTACTAGTACCAGTAATCCAGTTTACTGTCTAGTACCTAGTGATCACAGGGGGTTTGGGAAACCCCACAGGTCACAGGTCAGGGTTGTCACAGGTTGGGGTCTGGGTTGCAATTTCCCTACCCCTCGGAAACCTGTACCTGTTGACAGGGGTACAGTGGGTTTTTTAGTCTCAATGCAGGTCGCACAAGCTTGGATCCACAAACTGTTTATTATTGAAATACTAGGCTATGGTACTAAAATAAACTAGCTACTACTACTCATATGAAATGCCTGCCACTCACTGTCTGAGTCGTTGTGTCAGTGCTGTCGTGGTCACCAGCCATTGTGTTGCATTGTCATTCTGAGTCTGAGACTCCAAGTCACATTGTCGTTGTCATTGTCGCAGTTGTTGTGTTGGTCGCCAGGGCTTGTCGTCATCGTAGATGTAGTGGTCAGTTGTTGGGGTTGTCAGGGTTGTCATGGTTGTCATGGTTGTTGTTGTCGTTTGGATATAGCCACAAGTGAATCCATGGTGCATGCACCAGCAAATAAAAGTGGCAATCACCAAATGGTGTAGGAAAGGTGGCTTCCCATGCATGGGGAACCATGACTCATTGACTGGCTTGCACCTGCACCAGCCACAACCATGATCATGATGACAATGGCAGTGACAGTTCACTGGCACTGGTGTACACCTGGACGACAGCAGCGAACCCCCACCACAGCCACATGCAGTGCTGCAAACCATGACTGACGGCGATGGCGACAACAGCAAAACAGATGAGTTCACTGACGCCACCCACTACCAACCACCACCAGTGCCCTGAAAATGCAGGGTTGACCACACCTGCCCAAAATATGACAGTACCAGCATCCCAACACAACAACAACCCAACAGCGGCAACATTGACAAAAATGGGCCAGGGGTGACTGTAACTCGGATGACGGTAGTGGCACTGCAATGGCATTCTAGCTACTAGTAGCATTATTACTGTACATTATTCCATTGTAAATACACTTTCTTTGCTATTATCTTGGCTATATACTGCCCAAGCATGGTAATAAGTAATAACCCGGGTCCACAGTGCCGGTAAACCTGCAGTAAATCCACGCAGGTTTTCTCACCCAGTACCCCCCCATAACCCCCAATAACCTGGACCCTGACCTGGAGAAACCCGAACCTGTGACTTCAGGTACAGGTTTCTCTGGGTCAGGGTCAGGGTCGTCCCAGAATGACCCCAGGGTGACCCCTCACAATCCCTACTAGCACCAGGAGACTTGTCAGTCCCTAGTTTGCAAAAAATTATGCTGAATTTGCCAATCTGGTATGGCAGGGTTCTAACATTCTGGCACATGGCTGTGGTCTTGCACCCAGTTCAGACCTTGTGCCAAGATTGGGGTGTTGTCCTA
>JAKELH010000854.1:0-25258 GCA_021525015.1 Lactarius pseudohatsudake
AGGCAGGGCATGTTGGTCTTATGTACGATGCACTTCACCTTCACCTGCTTGCCATCACCTTGCTTTACCGGTCCGACATGAACAAACACACACTAACTTACCAGCTAACCTCATGTCTGGACGCGGAAGGGCGGAAAGGGTCTCGGAATGTACATCTTCAGCCTTACATGCGATAGCACTACTCACCACCCGCTTGCAGCGCCGGTGTAAAGCGCCATCGTTTGATCCTGCGTGACAACGTTCAAGGTATCACAAAGCCGGTATGCCTCCCCCCTCATCGTCTGTATTCGTATCAACGAACTTTGCTAGGCCATTCGCCGCCTCGCCCGCCGTGGTGGGGTGAAGCGTATCTCCGGACTTATCTACGAAGAGACTCGCGGTGTTCTCAAAATCTTCTTGGAAAACGTGGGCATGGTTCACGACGTCGCATAGTGAGCTGACACAACTACGCCATTACTAGGTTATTCGTGATACGGTCACGTACACTGAGCACGCCAAGAGGTCTTTGCATTTGTTGTCATCGAAAACAATTGCTTATGTGCGCCTTTTGAATAGGAAAACCGTCACCTCTCTTGACGTCGTTTATGCCCTCAAGCGTTCAGGGCGTACCCTCTACGGCTTCGGCGCTTGAAACGTTGTGTCCACGTTTCCTTGCCTCAAATGGAATATGGTGCGCTGTAGCGTATAGTCTGCTGTAAGTGGTCGTGTTTAGCCCTTATGTACTCTCCGAAAGAACGAAGCTATGTATACGATATTTTCTGCTTTAATTAAGTACTGTGACACCACGTGCGCGACCTGGCTCACCCGTTCCCTCCAAAGTTTCTGTCGCCCACCAGGTGCTGTGTTTGCTCTTCTAAAGCCAAAGCATAGCAGACCTACTAGAGTCCGGTTTAAGCAACATTGTAGAAGTTTGGGTTGAGGCTCAGACGCTCGACTCGAGTCACATTCCGGCCATCACCGAGGCCGAGAGCCATTTACCGGTTCGACATGAACGAACACACACACTAACTTACCAGCTAACCTCATGTCTGGACGCGGAAAGGGCGGAAAGGGTCTCGGAATGTGCATCTTCAGCTCTTGCATGCGATAACACACTGCTCACCACCCGCTTGCAGCGCTGGTGTAAAGCGCCATCGTAATCGTATGACTGCACGTGACACCATTCAAGGTAGTATCACAAGGCCGGTATGCCTCCCCCCTCATCGTTTTCACTCTCTGTATTCGCATCAACGAACTTTGCTAGGACATTCGCCGCCTCGCCCGCCGTGGTGGGGTGAAGCGTATCTCCGGACTTATCTACGAAGAGACTCGCGGTGTTCTCAAAATCTTCTTGGAAAACGTGGGCATGGGTTCACGACGTCACATAGTGAGCTGACACAACTACGCCATTATTAGGTTATTCGTGCTACGGTCACATACACTGAGCACGCCAAGAGGTCTTTGCATTTGTTGGCGTCGAAAACAATTGCTTATATGCGCCTTTTGAATAGGAAAACCGTCACCTCTCTTGATGTCGTTTATGCTCTCAAACGTTCAGGGCGTACCCTCTACGGCTTCGGTGCTTGAAACGTTGTGTCCGCCTCTTGGTTCGTTTCCTTGCCTCAAATGGAATATGGTGCGCTGCGGTGTATAGTCTGCTGTAAGTGGTCGTGTTTAGCCGTTATGTATCCGAGAGCGAAGCCATGTATACGATATTTTCTGCTTTAATTATAAGTGATTCTACCATGATACCACGTACGCGAGCTGGCTCACCCCGTTCCCTCCAAAGTTTCTGTCGCCCACCAGGTGCTATGTTTGCTCTTCTAAAGCCAAAGGATAGCAGACCTACTAGAGTTCGGTTTAATATAAAGCAACATTGTAGAAGTTTGGGTTGAGGCGCAATTTGTGAAATTGCTGTAGCTCGGCGTGTTCAAAATGTTTGAGCCTGCATCGTCATTCAAATAGAACAATTAACACACTCACAGCCCACTTTTGCGTCCGATACTCTCCGAGGTCCTCAGGTGCTTCTGCGTAAAGTCCCATGCTGCGTGACAGATGTCGAGCGAATCCTGTGTCGTGTGTACGATTGCCAGTTGCATTCGCTGCCATGTCCGATAATATCACACCCACCTCGTGCATATGACAGCCTCTGCGCTGTCTCGGGTGTAAGAAAATCAGCTTGGAGTATATGCACACCTGCAATCGGCGCTATCTCCCAGTCTGTCCACGGCAATCACGCGAGCACTTGTAGTGTCTTGCTAAGACCAACTTCGTTGATGGACGACGTTGGTCTCGGCAAGACGCTGCAAGTGCTCGCGTTTTGCGCGGTGATGGCATAGCGCTAGGCCCCCAGCATCCATCACTCTGATCCAATCTTTGCTTCACCCCCGCATGGGCCCACGTCTCTCCCTGTCACTCCATGAATCCTGCAACAACCTGACTCCACCCACCAGGAGCACCAAGATCTACCAAGATCGCGGACATCGGCGGCACGCAGGAAGCGGCGGTGACGATCGTCAATCTCGAGCAACTTGAAAGCCGAGCGCGAACGGTATTGAGAGGGATGTGAGAGGTGCGTAATAAGGGTCATCAAAATGGCGCGCAAGCCACTGTTTCGAGGAAGGTGAGAGAGATTTAGTCGCTGAGCGTCGTGGTCGTGTAAAACCCCACAGCCGGCCCGTAGCGGCTCAGCGCTCAGCGCTCAGCCTTGTCTCAGAACCAAGATGAGTTCTGACGAGCGACTCGCACCTGGGTTCCGTCATATAGATGCATTTGGTTCTGATAGTCTCTACGAATGCAACGAGCATGGCGAAATTATAGAGGAGGTCTCTTATGTCACCCTCGATCTTGGCGCAGTCGAGCCTACTCTTGTCCCGAGTACTTCAACATATCGTCTCATCGTGCGTTGAAATACATCTCCCGCAGAAGCTAAGCCAAGCGTGTGTAGGGCCTCGATACGCCAACCCCATTTATTCAGCTTTCCGGGACAGTTTTCCAGGGAACCCACCAGTCACTACTCGGCACTGAACTTCTTTTCACGGAGGACAAAGGTTGATTCGTCTACCTGCGTTCTATATCATCACTCAAACAGCATATGCCAGACATTCATGAGCGAGCTAGCCGTAAAATAACACATCTTGCAAATACCTCTCAACGTATCCGCTTCAAACAAGTCGAGGTCCGCCCTAAGGGTGCACCTCCCGAGCTGCCCGATCTTCCCACCCGTCGCAAGGGGAAGAGAGCACCGAAAAAGCGGAAAGTGGATGGTGGGGACGCTAACGTTGTGGACCTGATCACCGGCAACGTCGATCCAAGCAGCTCTGTTTCGCAAGGTCGCGACGCGGGGAAAGGGAATGGCTCATGCGGAAGCGAATCCCAGACCTCAGGTCAAGTTGCGGTGTCTGAGGAGACACCAGCAGCGCAAGAGACCGCGAAGGACTCCTAAATCGGGTTTCATCGTCACTCATTCACTGGCACCCTGCCACAGAGAGATACTCGCTTCACTTCCATTCCCCAGCATCGTTCTGAGCTTCTCGGTCTGGGTAAGAACGAAGTGAGTTTCTCGTGTCATCGATACACTTCGTTCCGGATATCGTGTTATCTACATCAGGAAGGTACGCCGACGCTCGCACGTCAGTCAAACGCCTCCCTAATTCCGAATGACCCCGTTCTGGTTATAACGAAGCATCTTATGAGAGGGCCTCAACTTTTTCTGTAACTGTCATAGCGGTGTCAATGACGAGTTCTGGGTCTTCTGGAACCACAGTAATCACCATGTCTATTTTTTGGACCCTCACGTATTCACATAATCAGACTGAGCTGGTCCTTGGGGCTGGTTTCCGGAGAGCATGTTTGGTTTTATGTACGATCCACTCGTTCGGTCTAACAAAACAAACAACATACTACACTACACTACTTGCTAAATATCGGTCCTAGCCAGCCGCTGCGTTCTCCCTCCCCAGTAAATAGCGCATTGAGCGCCAGGGGCTACCCAACTGATTCCCCATCACCCGAGGAAATGTCGCGGGAGGGCACGGGCATCATGGGTGGAGCAGCGGAATGCGGCGATTCGGGGTAAGTTTGGAGAGAAGGCGTAGGCATGAGGGGGTGGGACTCTCCGGACGGCTTCTCAGGGTTGGGTTGCATTGAGATAAAGGCATCGCCGGTGGGGGACGAAGACACCTGAGGCAAGGGGAATTGTGTTGGATCGGCCGAACCGCCATTGTCTGGGGGCATCGCAGTCGGAGCGTCCGTTAGAGCGGGTGGAACGGGCGCGGAATTGCGCAGGCTGACTAGCTCCAAGAGCAGTTCGCTCGCGTTCTTCCGGACGACCGCCGACGAATTCGGGCCGTACGCGAGGTGCGCGATGATGCGGAAGTAGCGCTCAAATTCGACGCGGAGCTCGTGCGCAGCGGAACCGAGCTGCAGCCGTTTGATAATGCGCACCGTCGAGAGGAGGAGATCGGTGCCTTCTACGTGGATGAACTTGAGCGCGGTGTTGGCGAGGAAGTGATTGAGGTTTTTCAGAAGGAGACTGTCGGACGATTCTATGTACCGATGCAAGGCGTCCAGGTCTCGTACACCTAGTTGTCTCGTGAGGATCGAGTGGGACATCGTGTTCGGCAGCCGGGTCGCTATGACGGCGGCCATGCACCGCGCCCCGATGACGACGTTTTCGAATCTTTCGTTCTGTTTTCTGTACCGCGTCTTGATCTCCGAAAACTTTAACGCCATGTCCCATGACGGGGTGGTTTCGAGAAGAGACACGAAGCCGCGCTTGACTTTCGGGTTGCCGAGCTCCTTCGACACGCGTCGCAGGAGCTTCTCGATGGCCTGCGGGAGGACGTAGAGAGCCTCCAAGCAAATCCCTATCCTCCGCTGCTGCGCGCCTGCGGACAACTCCTTGTAGGTGGGCAGCAAGCCTGGGTCCGACGCGTTGATGAAGAGGTTTGTGATATCGCGGTAGAGACTGGGACGGAGGCTGCTCCCGGTCGTGGCGGCCTTGAGCACTCCCATGGGATCTTCCACCGCTTTGGAACGCGTGAACCTGGGAATCCCGGCGATGAACTTCTCCAGCTCGCTCTCCTCGTCCGATTTGTTGAGCGTCCAACTCAAGGCTCGGGCGTCGATGCTCCAATGTTGCTTATCGGCTGTATCTTCAGCAGCTTTGTCCATGCTCACGGATAGGTGTTTTTTGTACTCCAAGATCTTGGTTGACAGTGAGGAAATAGAGTCCGCCCGGACGAAGCCCGTGTATTTCTGGAGTGAATGGCCGATATGATGGGCGGCGGAGAGTAAAATCTTGGCCGTTTTCCGTGGGACATTCCAAACGAGAGTAGAGAACGGAGAGTGATACGGACTGTTGTGGCAAAATACCGGCATCACCGTGATCATCGTGTACACAATACCGCCGGTGACGGTCGCCGCGAGGATGATATATGCAATGGTGTGATGGATGGTGAACAAGGAGATGACAAGGCCCGTCAAGAACAGGAACACTGATATGTGAAGAAGCGCGGGGATGGCTTCCACGGCAAAGGCCAAATGAAAGCGTTCTACGCCTTCAGCAAAGAAGGAGCGAAGGCGGGCACGCTTGTGGACTGCACATTGGGGTTGCGTGAGGCGGAGGTATCGACGGGCCCAGTGCTGTTGCAAGGTCGCTAGTAGGGCGCAAAAGAGACTGATGACGAGGCTCAGGAACCAGAGGGCGTTTACCCAGACAGCAGAGGTAGATGGTTGGAAGGGAGACGAAGGGGCTACATAGGCTTGGGCGGAGGTTTGGGATCCATTGGAAAGTTGCTGGGATATTTGTGTGAGGATGGCGACAGTATTGCTGCCTGTGTCCGGCAATAATGACTTGTAACTGTCGATGACGAACGTGGCCAGTGCTGTGGCGAAAAGACCAGTCTAAATACGATTCAGGTTGGTAGCACGTGAGACAGATTGCAGCACGTACGAAAACGAGTATCCCATCTGCCCCTGCTTTCCAGCTGTCGGTCTGTTCCTTGTCGTGTTTCTCCGCATACGACAAGTACAGCGAGAATAGATGACTGGATTCGTCGGTGAATTGGGAATCGTGCCCCCATATGTTGCTTAAGGATACTTGGGGTCCTTGGTTTCCCCACGAAGAACCTTGCGAAGAACTGGCTTGCGAGGCTGGAGGATTCGAGAAGCGTCAGATAACTGCCGTAGTCGCGGATATATAGTCCGCAAATGGGAACGGTCCGACGCACATGGGGTCCCCGATTGTCGAAAAGGATTAGGCGTGGGCATGTCCATGGCTTGATCTATGGGTGCGCTTGTTGGAGCCGGGGCGGACATGATATTGGGTCTACAATGAACAGTAACAATGGTGGGGGTATGTTGTGCAACGCAGCCATCCTAGGGAATTGACAGTCTTGATATAAGACGCTGTAGATTGTTGTAAGTACGGTACGCCACACAATAGTAAGATATAGACGCCTATGGGTCCTTGTTGTCGATGTATATATCCTTGTGTATAGCCACTTTATTGTACCTCATATGTGTACACAAATACCTCTCGCTTAAACCTCTTGTTATCTTTTCTTGGTGCACCTCGTGGAGCAAAGCGCCGTCTGTTGCCAGTGACTCGGATACACTCCCTGTCAATATCGTCTGAGGCTCTGGCGCGGGAACTTGAACTTCAAGACTCTTTCGCGTAGGATGGGGGCGGGTACTACAGGGCTGATAGTTTCTCTTTCTACCACTGGATAGAAAAAGACGCCATCAGCTCTGTACTAGAGAAAGTGGTTAGTCGCTCGGCGCGTCGTCAGCGTTTGGGCCCTTTGGTCCTTCCCGGCAGAAGCCTGGAAGGGCGGCCGCCACTCAAGTGCTTACTTCTTTGGAAGGCCGCATGGCATCACTCTCATATGGTTTCGGGTGTAGTCCATAGCTTGTACGTCGCGTACACCTCTCTCCTGCCGGCATAAGTAGTAGGCTGCCCCAAAAACTCGCGACAAGAGGTCTAGTGCCATCAGCATACCTCGCGCTGAGGATTAGATTCATGTTACACCGATGTTGATGTATTGCATTACTGTCATATTCCCAACAGGTTACAAACTAGTACACGGTACATATTAAACTACACTATGTACTCATTAAATATCAGCGACGTAGTGGAAAGCCGCTGCGCGCTTCTAATGCACGGCGTCTTTCCCTGTCCAATAAATAGGGCATTGAGCGCCAAAGGCTACTCAACTGGTTCCGAGTCCGAGGAAGCGTCGTGGGAGGGCAGTGGCCTCATGAGCGGAGTAGTGGAGTGCGGCGGGTCGGAGTAGGCTCCGGGAGAGGGCATGGGTGCGAGGGGGTAGGCCTCTCCGGACGGCATCTCGGGCATTGGGATATAGACATCGCCAGGGGGCGGCGAAGGCTGAGGCACCATCGGACTGACCGGGGCGATCGAAGCGCCAGTGTCCAGGGGCGTCGCGGTCTGAGGAGCGCCTGTCTGAGCCGCCGGTGGAGTGGGGGTGCTTCCGTCGCCCGGCGCGGGATCGAGCACGCTGGCCAGCTCGGAAAGTAGCTTTTTCGCATTCTCCTGAACGGCCTTCGACGATTCCGGGTCGTCCACATTCACATTGGCGTTCAGGTCGTTCACTTTGATTTCGACGACATGGAAGAGCGCCCTGAACTCGTCGCGGAACACCTCCGCGGCGTCCTTGAAATGTTCTTGATTGTGCTTGACGATGCGCACCGTAGAGTAGAGAATATCGGTGTCTACAACGTGGATGAACTGCAGTACCGTGTTGGCGAGGAAGTGATTGAGGGCTTTCAGATAGAAACCGTGGAGATTCAAGTCGCTCGTGTTTTGTATACCCAACCGTTCATAGAGGGTCGAGCGGGTCTTCACGTCCCACTCCAGCAGTCGAGCTTGACTGGCTATAACGGCGGCCATGCATTGCGCCGCGACGATGACCCAATCCGGGGTTTTGTTATGTTTGCAGGCCTTCGAAAATCGTTGGGCCATACGCCATGACTCCACGGATCCGATGAACGACGCGAGGCCGCGCCTGACCTTTTTGCCAACTTTCTCCTTGTAGAGAGTAGCTGAGACACGTCGCAGGATCTTCTCGATGGCCCCTGGGAGGAGGTAGAGAGCCTCCAAGCAAATCCCTATCCTCCGCAGCCGCGCGCCTTCGGGCAACTCCTTGTAGGTGGGCAGCAAGCCTGGGTCCGACGCGTTGATGAAGAGGTTTGTGATATCGCGCCAGAGACTGGGACGGATTCCGTTTCCAATTGTGGCGGCCTTGAGCACTCCCATGGGATCCTCCACTGCTTTGGAGCGCGTGAACCTGGGAATCCCGGCGATGAACTTCTCCAGCTCGCTCTCCTCGTCCGATTTGTCGAGCGTCCAACTCAAGGCTCGGGCGTCGATGCTCCAATGCTGCTTATCAGCTGTGTGTTCAGCAGCTTTGTCCATGCTCACGGATAGGCGTTTTTTGTACGCCAAGATCTTGGTTGACAGTGAGGAGATAGAGTCCGCCCGGACGAAGCCCGTATATTTCTGGGGTGAATGGCCGATATGATGGGCGGCGGAGAGTAATGTCTTGGCGATTTTCCGCGGAACATTCCAAACGAGAGCAGAGAACGGAGAGTGATACGGACTGTTGTGGTAAAATACCGGCGTCACCGTGATCATCGTGTACACAATACCGCCGGTGACGGTCGCCGCGAGGATGATGTATGCAATGGTGTGGTGGATGGTGAACAAGGAGATGACAAGGCCCGTCAAGAACAGGAACACTGATATGTGAAGGAGCGCGGGGATGGCTTCCACGGCAAAGGCCAAATGAAAGCGTTCTACGCCTTCAGCAAAGAAGGAGCGAAGGCGGGCGCGCTTGTGGACCGCGCATTGGGGTTGCGTGAGGCGGAGGTATCGACGAGCCCAATGCTGTTGCAAGGTCGCTAGTAGGGCGCAAAAGAGACTAATGACGAGGCTCAGGAACCAGAGGGCGTTTACCCAGATAGCAGAGGTAGATGGTTGGAAGGGAGACGAGGGGGCTACATAGGCTTGGGCGGAGGTTTGGGATCCATTGGAAAGTTGCTGGGATATTTGTGCGAGGATGGCGACAGTATTGCTGCCTGTGTCCGGCAATAATGACTTGTAACTGTCGATGACGAACGTGGCCAGTGCTGCGGCGAAAAGACCGGTCTACAATAAGTTACGCAATTCAGGTTGGCAGCACGTGAGACAGATTGCAGCACGTACGAAAACGAGTATCCCATCTGCCCCTGCTTTCCAGCTGTCGGTCTGTTCCTTGTCGTGTTTCTCCGCATACGACAAGTACAGCGAAAATAAGTGGCTAGACTCGTCGGTGAATTGGGAACCTGAATCGTGCCCCCAAATGTTGCTTAAGGATATTTCCATGGCTTGATCTATGGGTGCGCTTGTTGGAGCCGGGGCGGACATGATATTGGGTCTACAATGAACAGTGACAATGGTGGGGGTATGTTGTGCAATGCAGCCATCCTAGGGAATTGACCGTCTTGATATACTAAAGACGCGGTAGACTGTTGTAAGTACGGTACGCCACACAATAGTAAGATATAGATGCCTATGGGTCCTTGTTGTCGGTGTATATATCCTTGTATGGCCACTTTATTGTACCTCAGGCTCGTGCTATATGTGTACACAAATACCTCTCGCTTAAACGTCTTGTCTTTCTCGGTGCACCTCATGGAGCAAAGCGCAGTCTGTTGCCAGTGATACACAGATACACTCCCTGCCAATATCGTCTGAGACTCTGGCGCGGGAACTCCAAGTGCTTTTGCAACTCTTTCGCGTAGGGTGGGGGCGGTACAATGGCTACAGGGCTGATAGTTTGTCTTTCTACCACTATCCCGTGACTAGAGAACGTGGTGTCACGTTTTGCTAGCTGTAGTGAGTCGCTCGGCGCATCCGTACAGCTTTTGGGCCCTTTTGTCCTTGCCTTTACCCCTTTGGAAGGCCGCATGGAGCTGGTATCACTCTCGTATGGTTTCGGGTGTAGTCCATGGCTTGCACGTTGCGTGCACCTCTCTCCTGCCGGCATAAGTAGGCCGCCCCGAAAACTCGCGATAAGAGGTCTAGTGCTGTGCTATCATCATACCTCGCGCTGAGGATCGGTTCATGTTACACTGATGTTGATTTTTATTGCAAACAAACTACAAACTAGTACACATTACACATTGCACATTACACTACACTATACACTCATTAAATATCAGCGGTGTGATGGGAAGCCGCTGCGCAACGGCGCTTCCAAGTACGTCTTTCCCTGTCCAATAAATAGGGCATTGAGCGCCAAGGGCTACTAAGTTAAACAGATTCCGAGGTGGTGTCGTGGGAGGGCAGAGTAGCGGAATACGGCGGGTCGGGGTATGCTCCGGGAGAGAACATGGGTACGAGGGGGTAGGACTCTCCGGATGGCGTCTCGGGTATTGGGATATAGAGATCGCCGGGGGGCGGCGAAGGCACCTGAGGCACGGGGAACATCGGAGTGACCGGGGCGGTCGAACCGCCAGTGTCCAGGGGCGTCGCGGTCTGAGGAGCGCCTGTCCGAGCCGCCGGTGGAGCGGGGGTGCTTCCGCTGCCCGGCGCGGGATTGAGTACGCTGGCCAGCTCGGAAAGTAGCTTGTTCGCATTCTCCTGAACGGCCTTCGACGATTCCGGGTCGTCCACATTCACATTGGCGTTCAGGTCGTTCACTTTGATTTCGACGACATGGAAGAGCGCCCTGAACTCGTCGCGGAACACCTCCGCGGCGTCCCTGAAATGTTCTTGATTGTGCTTAACGATGCGCACCGTAGAGTAGAGAATATCGGTGTCTACCACGTGGATGAACTGCAGTACCGTGTTGGCGAGGAAGTGGTTGAGGGCTTTCAGATAGAAATCGTGGAGATTCAAGTCGCTCGTGTTTTGTATACCCAACCGTTCAAAGAGGGTCGAGCGGGTCTTCACGTCCCACTCCGGCAGTCGAACTCGACTCGCTATGACGGTGGCCATGCATTGCGCCGCGATGATGACCCAATCCGGGGTTTTGTTATGTTTGCAAGCCTTCGAAAATCGTTGGGCCATATGCCATGACTCCTCGGATCCGAGGAACGACGCGAGGCCGCGCCTGACCTTTTTGCGAATTTGATCGTCGTTGAGAGTATCGGAGACACGTCGCAGGATCTTCTCGATGGCCCCTGGGAGGAGGTAGAGAGCCTCCAAGCAAATCCCTATCCTCCGCTGCTGCACGGATTCAGGCAACTCCTTGTAGGTGGGCAGCAAGTCTGGGTCCAAGGCGTTGATGAGGAGGGTCGTGATGTTGCGGTAGAGACTGGGACGGATCCTGTTTCCGATCGTAGCGGACTTGAGAACTGCCATGGGATCTTTCACCTTTGTGGAGCGCGTAAACTTGGGAACCCCGGCGATGAACTTTTCCAGCTCGCTCTCCTCGTCCGATTTGTCGAGCGTCCAACTCAGGGCTCGGGCGTCGATGCTCCAATGCTGCTTATCGGCCGTGTCTTCAGCAGCTTTGTCCATGCTCACGGATAGACGCTTTCTGCACTCCAAGATCTTGGGTGTGAGTGAGGAGACAGAGTTCGTCCGGGTGGAGCCCGTGTGTTGCACGATATAATGGAAGGCGGAGAGGAAAATCCTAGCGATTTTCCGCGGAACATCCCAAGCGAGAGCAGATAATGGAGAGTGGTATGGACTGTTGTGATAAAACACTGGCATCACCGTGATCATCGTGTACACGAGGCCACCGGCGACGGTCGCCGCGAGGATGATATATGCAATGGTGTGATGGATGGTGAACAAGGAGATGACAAGGCCCGTCAAGAACAGGAACACCGATATGTGAAGAAGGGCGGGGATGGCTTCTACGGCAAATGCTAAATGAAAGCGTTCAACCCCTTCAGAAAAGAAGGAGCGAAGGCGGGCGCGCTTGTGGACTGCGCATTGGGTTTGCGTGCGGTGGAGGTATCGACGAGCCCAGCGTTGTTGCAAGGTTGCTAGCAGGGCACAGAAGAGACTGACGACGAGGCTCAGGAACCACAGCGCGTTTACCCAGATAGCAGAGGTAGATGGTTGGAAGGGGGGCAGAGGGGCTATAAAATCTTGAGCAGAGATTTGGGATCCATTGGAAAGTTGCTGAGATATCTGTGCGAGGAGGGCGACAGTGTTTTTGCCCGTGTCACGGTCTGGCAATAAGTATTTGTAACTGTCGATGACGAAAGTGGCCAGCGCTGCGGCGAAAGACCAGTCTAACGCATCCAAGTTACCAGGTCAGGTCGGTAGTACGTGACACCGACAGAATGTGGTACGCACGAAAACGAGTATCCCATCTGCTCCTGCTTTCCAGTTCTCGGTCTGCTCCTTGTCGTGTTTCTCCGCGAAAGACAAATACAGCGAGAATAAGTGGCTGGATTCGTCGGTGAATTGGGCATCGGCCCCCCATATATTGCTCAAGGATACTTTTTTTTCTTCTTGGTTTCTCCACGGAGGACCGGCTCCTGAAGCTGAGGGGAGGAGCGTCAGATAACATCCGTAGTCGTAAGTGGGAACGGTTCGACTCACATGGAGTCCCCGATTGTTGAAGGGGCCCAGGTGAAGATATGTCCGTGGCTTGGTCTGCTGGCGCGCTCGTTGGAGTCGGAGTAGACATGATATTACAGTAGGTCTACAATGAACGATAACAATGCTAGGGGGTATGTTGTACAATGTACCCATCCTAGGGAATGGGTGGTCTTGATATAAGCCGCGGTAGACTGTTGCAAGTACGCATATGCATACAATGGCAAAGTTGGTCAATATTGACGCCTATGGGTCCAGGTACTGTCACGGTATATTCCTTGTTGTCAGTGTATCCTTGTATGTACGACAACATAGCGACTTTATTGTACTCGGGCTCAGGCGTGAGAACTCGTTGATCGCTGAAGCCGGGGAGGGCGCGATGTTCTGGCCAAAGCATGTACTAGAAGGACGTCCATAGGCTCACGTCGACCTTGACGTCGACAATTGATCGGATTTCCCCAGTAGCAGGTGTCACCGAAACAAAACACCACCGGACGACTGACAGCGGGCGGTACAAGCGTCGCGATGTCTATCGTTATTGTTCTATACCCTTCGGGGTCGATTAGTACCTACTTTGTCCCAAATATGCGTGCGGTACATAGTGATCTAACTTACAGCCCTCACGACAAGGAGCGGGACGACCATAAACCAGCTGATCAGTGGGGGCCAGTTAACTCCGAGTCCGTGCCTGCGGCAACACAGCGAGCCCCCGCTTGCGCCGCTCAAGCTCAGCCTCAGCCTCCAGCTCTCCAGCGGCCGTCTCAGCGAACCGTCCGACCCCGCCGTGTTCATACGCTTCCGCGAGTCGCGCCTCCGCGGCAGGCCAGGTCCACCCGTCCGCATCGGGTACTGAAGTCGGCGGTAGGGGGTCCGGCTTGGAAGCGGAGGGTATCATCACCGGGAGCGGAATGGGCGGAGGCAGCGGAGCCGAGTCGGACGCGCGATGGATGCGCGAGGCGAGGAGCGGCCACTTGGTGAGGAGCGTGAGGCGCATCGCGGACGCGAATTCCTGGGTCTGCGCGGATGTCAGCGTCGGCATGCGAAGAATGGCTTTGTTACGCACATCTCGGACACCAAGGTACGTCTTCACGCCCCAGACGCTGGCGGCGCCCCCCGCGACGACGAGCGCGGTGGCGACGCTAAACGCTTTGAGAGAGTATAGAGCACCGTTGAAGCCGTCTTCTTGCGCTACGCGGGAGGGATCTGCAGAAGGGCTAATTGCTTCCACCGAAGGAGTCGCTGCAGGCGTCAGGACCGGTGCTGCACGAGGCGGCGGTGCGGTTGAAGGGACACCGCGTGTTGGCGTTCGCCTCACGGGCGGTGCAGAGGTGGTCATCAAAGAGGATACGCTTTTGTTGAGTGCAGACGCACGTGCACGCTGTCGGCGGAGCAGAACGAGGGGCACGGCGAGGGCTACCGTCGTGACAGCGAGCTGAAGAGACATTCCGCTTTTAGTTTCGCTTGAGCAGCCAAGTGTACTTACCATTGAGACCGGAATCCATGGAGAAACGCCCTTTTGTGGAGGCTCAGGCCGAGCATCTAATGATTCAGAACCAGAGCCTGAGTCCGACATGTCGAACGACGAAAGAACGACGAAAGAACAACACCGGAAAGACGGGCCGGAATCCGAACTAGGGGTTACAGTATATTTCAATCGATTGCATCGAAACGTTCTCCACCCTCCTTCGGGGGCGAGAAGCAGGCATAATCACATCGACTATGACTGCCAGGTAGTACGATTAAAGAGGCATATACTAGTGGCGCATCAATGAGCCTCGTGGCTTTCTCAGCGATTCCGCAATTCCCTAGAATGTCTCTGCGAGATGCACCTTCCGGAAGTCAGTATTATCCGTCTGCGCAGGATGAGTCAGTACTCACAGTGTCGGGCTGTATTGAAAGACGAAGGAATCCTTGCTGCTGGGGGCTCTATTCTGTATTTCGAGAGCGATGTGCGCATATTACGGAGAGTAGAGAATTTCGGCCACTGGAAGAATTTCAACTATTGTAAGAGTTTCGCCCAAGAACATATAGGCAAAAGCAACTGGCCCTGCCGCGGAATAAATCGGTTTTAAAAAAAAAGCAACTGGCCTAATCAAGCTGTCAGCGAGCCGTTAACCTCAACAGAAAGCGGGACTCACCTATTAGAACTAGAAGACGTCGAATCACCGTCTGGGTCAAAAGAAAACTGAATTGCGGAGCGACACAGATCTATGACAGCCTTGTCCTGTACTGAGGATTGCCCGTCTGAGATAAAAAACCATGACAGGTGTTCTACAAATTGTCAAGGCGTGTGCAACCAAACAGACAAAAGGACAAGAATACGAACCTTTCCGTGTTCCAGTTGTCTATCGTGATGGCTCGACTGGCTTGGATTGTTGCCGTGAAGTTTGTACAGCCTTCGGCCCTCTCATTCAGGACACTATCTGAGAGTTGGTCTGGGGGGCTCGTGAAATCATTGACAACTGCATATTTTGCGGTGTCACCGAACAAGATAATGATGTATGCTGTATGCATCACGTCGTGCGCCAATTGCTTGTTGCCCCGAGGTGACAGTATCGTGGCGGGCAAACCAGGAGCTGTATAGCGCCGAATAAACCGCGCCGAGCCTGTTGCTGGCTTTCTCCCGGATTCGGTATGTTGCTGGCGCATCTGGTAGGGGCCGAGGGTCATGACCTGACATAGAACCGGATCTAGTGAAGACATAAGATAGTCGAAAGCAGGCCATCACTTAACCTGTCAAATGACGAATATGCTATGGTACACGCGACGTTCGATTCATTTAGCATTCTCACAAGCGAAACTAGATTAGTAGGGTTACACGTAGAAGGGCTGCCGCAGCTCAGTGGGATTCCTGCACGAAAATATACTGTATGCCCGTCATTGGATATTGTAAGGACTATAGTCCTCATGGGCTCAAAACGATACATTACTGCCTTGATTACTGTATTCTATTCAATCACCAAGCACATGTATAAAGAAATGAACATCACATCACCTATGTCTTTGTCTTTGCGATACTGCCTTTCTCTCCGAGTCCGTTCTGGGTTCGGTATGACGCCGGGGGGGAAGGGGACCGGCGCGTGGTACAGAGAGGTGTACTAGTTCTTGTGTATAGTAATTTAAGCTGGCGGACTGCATAGAGATTGGGCTAAAGCACGAAGTGCTTCACGATCGGGGATGAGGGGTGTTCGTTCCCGAGGCGAGGTGGCGACACCCAAGCAGCTAGGAATCGACGATGCGTCGAGCAAACCTCGGCACCCCCAAACTAGGAATGGTGACGTCGCAGTCCTTACCCCGTAGGTTGCGCCAAGCGGGGCAAAGGCCATCTAGCGCCGCCTGCAATGCTTTGTCCGCCTATGAGACAGGTAATGTATGTTCCAGCACCAAAGGCCTGACGGCCGCAGTCTCGACTGTACCGGTTGGCGGTATTGCAGGAATTTTGCTTCGCTTGCAATGCGATGGCAGCTGCCTTCCGCTCCCTGGCTGGTATGATTGGGTGTGTCCCACCACTTCGCCTGTGAGGCTGTCCGGCAAAAGGTGGAACGAGTTGCCAAATTGGCTTCGACTGACAGAATTTGAGGTGTGGCGTGATTGGCATATCCTTGCGTTCTAAAGCTGCAATTCTTCCGAACTCCTGCGGGCTTCTCCGCGAATCCGGTGGGCAAAATTGGGGCCCGTGTGTACAGAGTCGTCGGACAGCGTGGTCGCTGGACGGTCATCACGCGACATGGCGAGTGATGGTGTCGCTAGCGGTACATGGCTGGCAATAAGTGGCAGATGGCATTGGTGAGTTATCAATGGCATTTGGCGGATGGCAAAATAGCGAAGAGGCGGTAATAGCCATAATAGTGCACGCGTCGTGAATAGCTGGCAGAAAACAGCAAGTATTATTGAGGTGTAGCAGAATGGCATTACAAGAATGGCAAATGAGCAGGATTAGCGGGGAGGTCAAAGGTGCAACGTGAGATGGTTGGCAAACTCAGACTGGACTACTCCCGCATTTTCCGAGTCAGTTCCTTCGTGATACGTGGCCCATGATAGAGATGTAGACTGTGAAGGTGCGTTTGACTACTAATTTTGAAATAAAAGAGTGTCCTGGCTGGCTCCTTGAACCAGTCGAGAGCTTTGGAGGAAAGAGATGGTGGCACAAAAAAGAGGAACGTGCGCTTCGTCGCTCCGTCGCTCCGGCCGCTTCCGCGTTCCCGTGTTTCCTTATCCGAGCCTCTATCCATCTCCTCTTCCCCTTGGGTCGACACCTATTTCTCGCTACAACTGGAGCCCATCGCGAGGGGAAGTCAGTAGACACCCCCGCCCCGATTACTTGTTTTCCCTATCTAGAACCCGCACCATTTCGACTGCCTGGGAAACACGCACGTTCAGCAATTCCTGAATTGCCAGCCCCCTTCAGACTTCCCGCGTCATCACCTCCAATACCCACCCACCCCACATTCTGCACTGTGCTCTCCATGTTAATGTATTACGCCATACTACCGGCCTCGCAGCCATGCCCGCGCCTCAATCAGAGCATGCGCCCCACTTCACCAAACGCTCATCAAAAATGCACTTCAGCCGGGAAGTGGAGGTGCATCAGTACAACTTTGTCAGGTCCCGCTGGCTGACAGAAGCTGACCGCGATGCCATATCATGGTATTTTGGTCCGGCGCAGACGAGATTCAGGGGATGCTAGTGACGTACGTGGTCTCAAAGTGCACTCCGACTGACTCTCGTTCACCACCTGCTCTACTAGGGTGATTATTACTCGCAGATTGATCCGGCCGATTTACACAACTCAAAGCCGTCGACTGGTGAAGATGCAAGACTTACTTTACTTCGAGTCACGTGCAGGCGCTGCTGCATCAGTTGAGCAGGCCTCACGCCCCGTAAGACTGAATCTCTCGTGGTCACGATGTAACTGCGCAGCCGATAGACTGTGACTTGCGGGTTGCGATACCGTGACCACGAAGGGTGGCAGGGACATCTCGTCCAGCTAAAGACCCACCGCAAGGCAGCAAAAAGCACGGTCGCGTCCATGACGCACAACGTCGCTACGCGGCTGGATGCTTAAAATCGCAAGGCCGATATCCCGGAAGAAATATTCAGGGAGGTGCGTGCTCGCAAGACGGCCGCGAACGAGTTCTTGCGCCAAGTTTGGTCAGGGATATGCCCCCCCGTTGGAGAGACGACGCTGGGTGGACCTACCACGCTCGTCCGGAAGACCGCCAAGGCGACGCGCATGGTAGGGTATCTGACCAAAACGCCGGAAAAGGTCGCGGCGGTTGTCAGGGCTGCGGAGATTGCGGGCGTTGACCGGACACGAGTGCAAACCATTGAGTGCACCCCCCTCTGATAACTAACAGCAACGATAGTAGGGTATGCAGCCGACATTGGATGCAGGGAAGAGAGTACTCAAATTCTGGGAAAGGAAAAAAGCGGCGCCTGGCACGCAGCGGGCATAAAATTTCGATGCTGTACAAGTGATAATAATCCGCATTGGCCTATGCATACCATGTTCGACAGTAAACACTTTCTCTGGCTTCAACAACACCATACATGGCTCAACTAGTACGCAAATCTGGGACGTTCGATAATGGACTTATCCCTCCTTGTGGAGTTCCTACGTCCAGTGAGAAGATAAATGTGCACGGGAATACTGGTTCCCAAAACAGTTGAAACCAATGGTCATTTTCTATGCAGGTGTGTTGTTGATTGAAGACTGACACTAAAAGCTCGACAAGATATTATCGTAACAAATGCAAGAACAACGAACCACATCAGTAGCCATAATGAAGCTTGCAAATAGCTCAACCGAGTGCTCTTGAGATGCATGCAGTAAAGTGTTGTTGAATCTTCGTGTCGATATTTGCCTCCTGATAGTCAAGCTCTGATTGGGTTAAGGCTGATTTGGATGACAGGTTTGAGAGACGTAATGAAGTGGGATGCTTCAAGATGATGACAACAGCTTCAACAAAGGTTAAATGCAACATAGAAATGAAAAGGTGAAATTGACTCGTGTTCGAACTATTAACCTTGAGTACTTGAGTGTTTAACGTTTAACAACCGCGCTTCGGCTTATGTACCACAAGTTGCCCTTGAGGCCGCTCCTTCTGTGAACTCTCCCGGTCGTGTATTCCCGCGCTATCGCTTCTCTTCTCGGGGCCACCTTATCTAGGACAAACGTGTTTCTTGACTGTAGAGTTCTCGTAGCTACGACTGGTCTGTGTCTCGGACATGTCCCAGTAATAAAAATGAATCAAAAAAGAAAGAAAAGAAAAAAAGAAAGAAGAGACATCCATGGGAAGTACTAATGAGAGGGAAGCAAACTACTGATGCTAATAGAACAATAAATAAAAATTACACTTTTCATCCACCTAGGCCGTCAGACGCTGCAGATCTGCCGTAATGGCCGCCACCCAAATTTGTCCCAATCAATTAGTCGTGGCCGTGGTGAACGAAGTAGTGGCGAAGCCAACGCGTTTGTTGGCAGTATCAAAGACGGAATAGAACCGCTCGAGGAATACGTAGCCGTTGATGAAGTCGAAGCCCTCTCCGGAGGGAGAGCCGATGTCGTTGACGACTAGGTAGATCCTGGTTGAAGCACCGCCAATGAACGTGTTGAGTGCGCGCGGCCAGATCTGCGCGTTCGCGGTGAGCTCGAATGTCCTGCCCCCGGTTGTGAAGAAGAGCGACTGAAGGCTGTTGAACTGAGCCGATGTAATCCTGAGCAGGCCCGTGGCGGCGTCATTGACGCCACCAGTCGCGGTCTGGTAGCGGTCGAACGCGTCTGCGCGAGTGTCATTGCTCTGTATACGGCATCTGGTTAAGAGCAACGAGGAACTTACCAGTGGCGATGAGGATGAGGGTGGTTCCAGCGTCGACAATACCGGCGGTGGTCGATAGGATGGTGGTGGAAGCACCGTATCGGATGGACTCCTTGATACCCCAGAATTCGCTTGCAGGGAAGGTCGTCGTACCGGGGCTGTCCAGGTTCATGTAAGCGTGGACGTCTTAGAGTTAGAATTCAGTGAAAATGCGCGCTCACATGAACGTGAGCGTTCCAGTGAACTTAGTCGAGTCAGTGCCGCCAAACGTTAACTCACCATTCTTGACCGATGTCGTGGTCGTGGGTTCAAAAGACACTGCAACAAGGTTAGACGTGATGGTTCCGTGGCTGAAGAGGTTGTCCGTGACTGTGGGAATGGAGGTATTTATGTCTGGATACAAGGTACCAAGCGTCAAATCGACAGGTCCGATCCTAGGGAATAAAAGTGTGTCAGCGCGGATTCAAAGCGTTGAGCTTTGCACTCACCCGAGGATGCCGTCGAAACCATCGAAGCCAGTGGAATTTGAGGCAACACCTATGGATTGCGCGGGAATAACGAGCCCTGGGCCAATCGTCACGGTGTCCGTGAACTCAGTGCCTAAAGAAAGGGGGGGTTAAATTATAGTAAAGATGACCCCCATGATAGAGAGATACCCACCAGAGAACGACCCAGATCCATATATAGCAGACTGGCGGATAGGGATTAGTTGGCGCTGGGCTACTGGTTCGAAAATGCGATACTCACCACACTGTCCCGTGTCTTCACACTGGTGCTAGTCTTAACATAGGCCTTTCCAGCCCCTATCCAGGTATTCGAGCTTCCCGTATCAATGAGGAGAGTGTCTAAAAGCGGGTCTTGGAATCTATGCTAATGTTGAAGCAGCGTCACTCACAGGAAGTGGCAGGGCTGCCGACGCCGACGCTGGCCTGGTAAACGACAGCAACGTTAGTCACACCGGCGCTGACGACCGCATCGTGGCTCAAGGTGCCGCTTTGTTTTGCTTTGCTGATAGAAACTAGGTTCTTTGCGCGAGCCTGATCCTTTTTGATGAGGTCATGGGTACCGGTGATGTTAAGGTGCCGAGCAAAGGACAATGAGACCGGCGGTTTGCGAACGACGATAGGGTTTGCCGCGACGCAAACGACCAGCAAGAGGGAAGCAGTGAGAGTGGCAGTCGGGAACATGGCTCGAGTTGAGACAAGAGGGTGAATTTGAGGAGGCAAGAGTGAATCACAACTGGATCCCAGCGAAATCATGGGAATGTTAATGGGCTTTTATAGTTCCAAACTTTCCCGAGCACCACGGCGCTACTCGGGGGAAATTGCAAGGCGCGTGTTTACAACGGCATGGCGAGCGAAATCGTGTTCTAGGGTGGATGGGAGTATGTAGGAAGCGGAGCATGAACCTCTTCACGTGAGGTCTCCCGATCGGTATACGAAGCAAGAAACGAGAACACGTCGCGAGAGCAACTTGAAGCAGCGACCGAAAAAGCGGAGAGGGTTGGCCGAGTCATAGTCTCAGATAACGTCGGATGCTGAGCCTTGTGCTCGGAACTGGTGACATTATCGTAGAGTTTCGTAGAGAGAACTAGGCTTTATCGTCGCTATTTCCGGGAGGCGACCCCGATTCTGAGGAGAAGACACTACACGGGTCCACTGTCACGCTGGCTAGAAAGGGGTGCTAGGTAGTCGAGTTCCCGTGTCAGTTCAACAGTGGTCCACAACTGATGGAACAAATCCTTCTCAGACACTGCGTCGGCGAATTACAAGCTGTCCACGAGATCCAGGACCAAAGTAGTAGGGTTTAAACTTGAAGCCCGGGGTCGGGTGAGGGTCAACGACTTACGAACCAAGCTTTACAAAGCCCACACAAGGCCCGACTCTTTGCTATCAGGCCGCGGGAGTAGGCCGCGGGAATAAGTACAAAATGCACGTGGGAAACGTCATCGTTGTGCGAGAAAAGTAAGACCAGTGAAGCACCCGGATTTTGTTTCACAGAAAGCCGATGCACGAAAAAATCAGCGGATCCTTGAAGAATATCAACGACGAATGCTCGCGCAAGGAATGGCGGCGCACCATACAGTAATACAAATGCCACGATTGTATGTTCCTATCTCAAGAGGGCGATCCCGCCCAGGCCCATCGGCACTGATGCGTGTCGTAGCTTCGCTCGCAGGAGTTAGGCCGCTATTGCCACCCTATGCTCCATGCAACCAAATCGGGGATGTGGGATGGAAAGTATATCGTCTCCGATGTATAGGTCATTTTTGGGGGGTGGCGTCAGCGGTGAAATGGGCTCAATAACGATTGGCACAATTGATTACAGCATATCCGGAAGCAATCGAAAACGGAGTTATTTTGCGACGGTGATGACGACACTCGGGTCTTCGTGCGGAGAAAGTTCTGAGAAATGTGGATGACCATGGAAGAGCCTGTCGGAGGTATGACACTTCGCGAACTTGTGAGGGTGACGCCACCAATACCAGGGTTGATGAGAAAAAAAAGTAAAACAAGGGCGAATACGAATGGCCATGTGGGTTGGTGTTGGCTGGGACGTATTGCGAATAAAAATCCTCGAATTTCGTCATAATTACTGGCACCATGCGGGTGCATTCCGTCCTAAAGAACTAGCATGAACTTTCGATTGACAACTCACTTGAAGATATGTGCGCAAGAAGCGAAAAATAGAAGGCACACGTGCTTCGGAATACAGAAGAGAAATTCGGGTAAGAATCCCGGCCTAGTGCCTGCATTGCACAAATACGAGCGTCTGTGTGTTTGATCTGTCGTTATCAGTCTTCCACATTATTTGGGTAAATTCTCCTTCAGTAACCGAACAGCCTCCTCAGCTGCACCCCATGACTGTTGGTAGCCTGCGGGCCTAATGGGGATCAGGATCAGCCTGGGAATAAGGAAATTCAAAATCTCACCACTCACCCAAATCCGTATGCATGAACGACCAAAACCGACCTTGTCCTCCCCGAAGCCTCGGACAGTTTAGGGACCAGCGCATCCTCGCTCGGAAGGTCAACAAACTGTGCCTCGACACGTGGGCCCCCTTCGCGCCCAGGTCGGAGCCCCACATTGTGGGCCTGAATACGCGTAGTGGGCTCAAGCCGCTCAGCCAACGCGGGCACCAATTCCTTCGCCCGAGCCAGGATGTCGCGAGCAGTTGGAATGCTGAGTGACGTGTCCCAGTTATTGGGCTGAAATGTCCCTCCAACCAAGACCATGCCAGGTGTAGAGGCCGTGGTATCAAATACGTCACCTTAGTGGTGTCTGGTGTCGTTCGTCAGTAGGGGCTTGAGCAATGCGGGCGCCTGAGCTCGAATGGTGTTCGGGGACGCCCGTATTGTGGCACCTTCCTTTTTGGGGACGTGATTCCCTGCGCTGCCACTGTTATTCCTCATCTTACTCTTACGCATCTTGCTCGTCCTCTTGCTCCAGTCGGAAGGCCAAAATCGCATCCGAGAGCTGACGGGTGTCTGCCCGCACAATGTTTTGGAGCAGCTTCCACCCCGCGACCGTAGGTCTGTAGTTTGTTTTTCCCCTTCTCGAGGTCATGTGCCCTTGTCAACCGGAGGAATTACCTGACTATGTATACATCTTCAAGACGGCAAGTGTAGTCCTCGCAGGTACCCCCAGTCCCAGCAAAGTGTTAGAAACAATGAACACAAGCCGTTGCTGGAGCACCAATTCCCTGCCAGTCAACCAGGGCCACCGATCCCCGACTTCGTCCCCATTCCGATCCACCCAGTCTTCTCCTGCCCCCCCTTTCGAATGTCTGCGTGCACTTTGCTGTCCAGCCGCTTTCCCACCATCCCAACAGTTTACTGACCCGGGTGTGAGAGATTCTCCGCAAATGGCTTTGCCCTCGCCTCAAGTGCCTCCGTCCGTCCATTCACCTTCGCTGCCCGACTCGTTGCCTGTAATCTCACCGTCTGCGCCTCTACCTGCCCGTTTTCTGCTGCTGTCCGATACACCGCTGCCCGCGTCTCCATGCCTCCGCCTACCCATTCGCTGCTGTTGCCCGACTGTTTGACCTTGAACCGCCCCTACCTCCTGTGCCTCCGCCCGCCCATTCGTCGCGACCATCTGACTCACCCATGTCCTTGCCCTCGCCCCTGTTGCTCGTCCATACCGTATTGTTACCTCCACCTCCCGACCCATCACTCGCGCCCCCGTCCGAGCCGCCATTTAAGCTTATGTCACCCCGCAATCTCCCACTCTCGCCCTTCACCGTTCCCACCGACCTCCGCTCGCCACGTCACTCTCAGCCCCCTCCCACCTTGCCTATTAGCTCTCTGTCTCTGCGTTCGCCGCCACCTCAACCGCCCGATACGATGTCAACTGACCCAGCTTATTCGGAACGACGACGACGACGACGACCTGGCCCACCCACCTTAAGCCGTCGACACCACTTCTGCGCCCCGAAACGAGCGCCGTCCAAAGTCAACATCGGAGCAGCAAGGCGAGCTTCAAACCCACCAATAGCGTTACCACCAACGTGCCCACTGAACTAAATACCCCCCGGTACCAGTTCCGAACCATTCGTACGGCCACCCCACGGCTCCCAGCGGCATCTCAAGTGGAGAAGACCCCGTCGTCGTCACCGTATGAGGGCCGCTTTCAAGCACCGTTCAAGTTGCAGCCGCTGCCACGCAGCCAAAATCAACAAAAGAAGGTGATTGATTGGGGACGGTCACTTTTTTTCGCCCCGGAGCAGGTGTAAGGACCATACAGTAGTCCTCCTGGGCTCACAACGATACATTACTTGTTACTATTTGATTACTGAGCACACGTATATACGACAGCTGATTACGGAAAATGAACATCGCACTTGCCTTCGCTTCTTCATTAACGATCTGCGTCTGCGTCTGCGTCCATTGGTCCGTCCGCGTTCCCGTGTGTCCCTATCCCTATTCTATCCCTTTTTATCTACTCTTCCCTTTCGGTCGACATCTATTACATGTAACCGAGTCCACCCGCAGGATCGTTAATACTCTTAGGAGGGATGAAACATGGGTAACGAGCAGTATAAAGGCTGTGCAGGTGCAGTATCCGTCGCCGAGTGTTCGGGCCTATTAAATGAGACGTAAGTGGCGAACATGTGTGAATAAATGTGTTTCTGGTGCACCTGGGCACATTGCATCTGCGGATTGCCGTCAATAACTTGGTTTGAATGCAGGACGTGAATCACCAACCATTTGCCAAAGTCGGCTTGCTCATCGCAGGTATATGATGATAGGTCTTAGCACTCCGCACCGCGAATCGCAAATATCCATCGTAGGTGCCTCTCGAGTCATTCCAGAAACCGTGAATCGAGCCCGGACCAAAGCTGAACGTGTTTTGGACACAGCCTGAATGTCCGTTGATACCCTAAACCGTCCCAAATTCCAGGAAACAGTCTGAGAGCGCGCAGGATTTGAGGGGTGTGAAGCAGCGCGAGGTGTTGCGCAAGCCTCCGCGCGGCGCGAACCGTCGTATATGAGTCCGCAGCGATCGCGGACACGTCGGTGTCGAAGGGCTAAGGCCGCGCACAAGTGCGGCGAGGTCAGGAGCGGCTACTAGGCTACACGGAGCCTGAGGGTGGTCGGAAACGGTCGCGCACGTTCCGGCGCGGCGCGAAACCTTGTGGCCGCCAGGGTCAGGAACGTAAGGGAAGAGCTACACTGTGCTGAAGTCCGAGGTGTAAACTTGGTAATTACAAGGGCTATATACTGAGGATGAGGAAAGTAGGCTAAGGTGGGGCGCATTAGATAAACAGGGGAATGGTAAAATGCGGAGGGAAGGGTCCGGGCCGAGCGCGCGCACTGAGCGCGGGAACGCGACGCTTAGAGCGCGGCCGAGTGCGCGAGAGAATGTTAGAAACCGCAAAAAAGCGTGATTTCACCTGC
>JAKELH010000855.1:0-25145 GCA_021525015.1 Lactarius pseudohatsudake
ATGTTGGGATAAGCCTCCCTATTACGGTGTATGAGTGCGCGGATCACTCCTGCGGGTCGCAACATTGCAAGACGAACATTCCGAATTCGGAAACGAATCGACCCGCAAGTGTCCCAGTTGTGCCACGGTTCCTGCGAACCGTGCCACACGTTCCATTGGTGCAAATCGCCGTACGTCTGGTCGGTCGTCGCCTTCCTGTCCACTGTACGGAGAACCCCGGTGGTAGTGAATGTCCGAGTGTTCCTTGACGACCGCGGGCAAAACACGCTCGTAAATGTGGCGAGCGGGAAAGCTGGTCTTCCGAAAGTCTGACTCTTCGTCGTCATAGTTGAGGTCCAGCCCCGACTGCTCGGCGAGCTGGTAGTCTGCACGTCGCGCTCAGGTCAGGTGCCCGCTCTTATCCGATACACGAGGGAGAAGCGCCTAACCTTCGTTGTTCCCAGCAAAAATCACAACGGAAGGATGGTGTCGTAGCCTTCGAACGTTCTGCGCAGCCTCCAACTCCACATTCGCAACGAACGCGTCGTGTGCCGGGTACTTCTTCTGAGTGAGTAATGCTTCCCTTTCGCAGAATCGAGTAACTAACCTGACCGCACCCGAACATAAAGTCTTGCCAAACGAGAATCCCTAACTCTGGGAGAAACAGTTACTTGAGACGAGAAATTTGACAGGAACGACGAACCATCGCAGATGTCATAGAACACGTCGTCTTCGTAGATGCCCCCTCCCCAAACCCTGATCATATTCTGGTTTCCATCCTTCAACAGCTGCAGCCATGCTCGGTATCGCTCGGGTGTGATACTATATCGTATCGGTCCATGGAAGCCAACGCTAATTTCCATCATGTACTCACGTTGTTAAGAAGGAGTCTGCAGGGATCCAATTCGAACCCCCGCAAAAGATACGAATGTTGTTTATTTCGAAGAGCCAGGTGAGTCCGGGTTGGTCGACCAGCTTTTCCTCCACGACACGCACGCGACGAAACCCAATCTTTTGAATTTTGGTGTCCAGTGTGTGGCCTTGCTACCGTCATACCCTGGGTAAATACACGGTTCCCTCCTTTGATATTGGAACGTACGCCATCGAATACTTTGACGTGGACATCATACAAAGGTTGTCCACCATACCCAACCGGGTACCACAACCTGATGTCCCCCTTCTTGAACTGGAACGTGACCTGCGCGGTACCATCACTCATCGTGATCTTGCTCTGACCGGTTACCCCGTCGCCGGATGGATCTTTGAGCAGTACTTCGGCGGTACAAAACGTCTCTAAGGAGGAAAGCCCAATGCGTACAGTCAGGTCTGCGTCGAGATATTCGTTGACCTTGACGGATACACGGAGGTCGGATATGTGTGCGTGGTACGTGTGAAGGGTCACAGGACGCCAAGGACCGGTGGTCAATAATACAGGGCCTGTTCACTCATCAGACAAAAGTCAGGAAGAACAGAATGCACGCGAACCCCAGTCCCAACCGTAGCTTCCAAGGTGTTTCTTTAGTTAAAAGGCTGTGGCCGATGAGCAGTAGACACTCACTTGTACTGGGCCTTGCGAACGTGCAGACGACTGGGATCCCCATTCCAGCAGTTATATTTGGCGTCCCTTTGTTCGAGTTCTTTCCCCTAACATTAGGTTCAGCATCAGGAAGCATTCGCAACGGCGATCGATGAGTGATCATACTTTCAAGAAAGTACTTGGAAACGTGATTACAAGCTCGTTTGCCCCAGCGATCAGGTAATTTTTGGCCCCCGCCCGATATGAGACGAACTGGTTCTCGGTTCTGCAATGGCACATTAGCGAGTTGTAAAATGGATAAAACGGAAAACTCCTACTCAAGAGTCTTGTGGCCATTCTAGAAAGAATCAGTCCTTTGTCACCGCTCTCGTCAGTAACTGTGCTCACAAGTGACACAAAGCTGAAGGTATCCAAGCCGTCGAATACGAGATCTATATTCGGTGCTGAGAGTTCCCGTTCACTGACCTCGAAAGTGGTCTTGAAGGCCCAGTCCGCTTCCCCGATCCCTGAAAACAGAAGACAGAGGGTTGTGGGTCGAGTCGTGAAGCATCGAAAGCCTAGTAGAAGGTTGCACGTACACTGCACGTCCCACTCATGGAGACCAACGAACTATCAAAATGTCAAAACAACATTCATCTCGCCAGGCTGGCGGCGCCAACGCTGTGCTCACGGGATCCGGTATTTTCTTCAAGTGGAGAAGTTCGACGTGCACCGAGGTTGGGAAAGCCGATGTTTCCAACCACTCATTCTCTTCTGTCCCTTGACCTCCGCCGATCTGGGTGAAAGTCCAGCCAGTGTGAAGTAGGCGCGCGGTACTGGTCATGAGTTGGGTAGCTTTGACTGGATGCACTGTGACGTCGGTATAACACCTGAGTTGGTGCGGGACTGTGAAGCACCACGAGCTTATTCAGGCAATATCAAACCACTGATCATATACAACCACGAGCACAATTTTTACAGTACATTTTGGAGAAAGCGAGACCACGCGCGCCGCTCAACAAAAGTACATTGACTTTTTCTGACGTTCGTGTGTTGGTTTAAATGCTTGGCGGAATCTCTCCAACGTGGTGGCTGCCTCTGTCGTGTCCGTCGCCGTCTCGGATATAGTGATGTCCAGACCCAGCTGCGGGTCGAAGTGGTGCATCGAGCGGGCGCACACGAGTTTCGCGTCTGGGTCAATGCTCGTCAGTCATAATACACAAAGAAAAGACAGTGAACAGGTATCACAGTAGACAGGTGCGGGTATGGAGACCGAGCGCGTGGCGCGCGCGTAGACGTGGCAAAGAGCGTACGACAATGCTTGTAAACCGTCGGCCCTGTGCGTGTCGTCAGCATCGACAACAACCTCGCAAAACAAACACTCGGGAATGCGACGACATACGTGAATCTATTCTCGTCGACGAGAACATTGTAGTGGGCCGGACGGCTGGTACCGAGCAGTCCACCGTGACTTTGCAGATAAAAGTCAAACTCGACGGGATTGACAACGTCGCTGTCGACGACTGTGCCAGCGGGGCAGTTTCCGCTCCGATCACCCTCATTCTCAGATCGTGGGAAGAAGCGAACATGGCCAGGCTTGCCAACAATGATAAGGGTGATGGTGGGATTGAAACCCAATTTTTTGCACGCGTCTGCGAAGGAAGTCAGAATTGAAAGGTACAAGACACAAACGGAGAGTTCGTACTTCGGATGAGGGGGAGTTCGTTCTTGATAATCGTGGCGAATTGTCCTTCTGAGACGCCTTCTGGAATACAAAATTGGTAACGCGCATATTGATGTGGAAAGTTCACTAACTGCGATAGAACAAGATCCGCTTGGGATACTTTCCTGTGTTGAGCTTGTACTGGGTTAGCACGTACTGTCGTTCGCTCAGTCGATGCACTCATATGGAAAAGTCGGGAAACGCACCGTAGACATAGACTCCATTGCATCAATGATTTCCTGTCGAGATGTCTGCATTTCCATCGTCGAGACATACCGAACCGCACTCGTGTCGATACTTCCGACCAACGAAGTGAACGACGGGCGATCTCCCAACCCAGGGGCAGGGTGAGTAACAGCGGCACCTGGACAGAACGTGGCGGATGATGTGTTTGGTTGATATCAAGATACAGGTAAGCACACTCACTCATGACTATGGTTGGATTTGCGGAGTCGGTGAGGAAGGAAATATCGCGGGGCTCTGGGACTGAATTGACTCCACCGAGCTTTACGTTCAACCTGAATTGGAAAGATGTCAGAAATGCTAGGAAACTGTTTCAGTGCACCCACTTGAGGGTTATGTTCGCATAATATTGAGGTTTCGCACGGAAGCACTTGGAGGACTTCATGCACTGCGTCACAACACCTGTCTAGGAACAAAGATCAGTGTGTTGGCGTTGCGTTGGGATGCCATAGGCAACTGTCTATTACCGCGACATCACCAAAACTAGTATGCAGATCAGAAATCAGTCGCAGTAAACATTGGTAATGTGCATTTACTGTTTGACAGCGCTGTATACTATGTCATTGCCGCTTTCTGGAAGGACAACGACGACGAGAGTGGGGAGACTCTTTACGCGCAGCCTACATTCGTCACTGGCTGCACGAAGTTGCTGCCAAGATAGTCAAGTATTCGCGAAGGCAGTTGAACTACAAGACGACAGACCTGACCGATGTTGCCTTGTCCCGACTCCCACTTAATAAGCACTGGTCGAGGGTTGATGGGTATTTCTACGATAAGGTCCAGGTGAGGGGAGACAGATACCAAATTTCGTCATGGGTAACCGTACCAACAGCCTCGCATGCTCTCACCAAGTCAGAGGCCATCTGATTGGCGACCTGATCATTGAAGCGCTGTTGCCGCTCGTAGATGATAATCATCCAATGTGCGACGATGGACGGGGTGAACATCCGCTTGTCGATCCTTTGGAAAAGACATTATCAAAACTGTGGCGCAAACCACAACAACTTTACGTACAAATTCCATGCGCCATCACGCGGTCTCTAACACAAACACATGGGGTCATTCAAATTTTCAAGGGAAGCGAAGATGTACGGACGGCAGTAGGCTGCTTGGAGGATTGGTGATACCTCAGCGTCGGGGGATTCATAATGCGGGCTTGTATCCTGATCGGTTCGTTCGCAACAGTCATGCCAAACTCGCGGACATATTCGGATTGACCGTATTCCAGTACCTTGGGGTAGAAGGTCAGTACATCAGCCAAGAACACACTGTCAGAACATACACCCGGGCCGTTGACGATACTTCCTAAACGGTCGTTAGGACGCTTCGTGGCGAACTCGAGAACAGAGTTCGTCTTGTCAGGGGGTACCTGTTTCCGCATTATCTGTCCAGGAGGGACGTGACAGAGTTCCAACGGGATCAATGCACCACTTGCGAGCTGCAGGACGCAGGTCAGTGCGAAGCGGTGCATACAGACACATGCAAACCTCGACACAGATGACGTCCGGAAAACGGAGTGGCCGATTTAACTTCTGGTGGAAGTAATCCGCGACGGTCGTCGTCTGACCGCCCGTAAGCTCGAATGTTAGGTCCCGAGCCCCTTCTTTGCTCAGCTTCTTGACACCACGCGGTCTTGGGGCCTGGTTTGGGTCGCGCTGATCGTACGATGTCGTGATCTTCAAACCAGGGGTAATGAATCGCTGTATACGTATGCGCTCCCTGTCGGGAAGTCCTTGACGCGGCGCAAGTGCGTTGGGGTTACCTGGTCTTCCCAGTATAGCAAGGGCGACGTCGATCAGTGGCCCGGGCATGTACATCGCACCAGTCGATATATCTATGTTGATCACCATGCGGCCGATAGCAGGTCGCACGGATTGGAAATATCCACGCCACAGGACAATCCCACCACCGATGTCTCTCGTTTCACGATCCGTGAAGAACGAACGGACATTGAATGGATATTTCAAATTTGGTCCCATGCGAACCACTACGTTGAGTGCCTGTTTAGACGCGTGGGTCATGGTGGGGTTGAACAAATACACGTAGTCAGGCGCACCGTGATCACTGTCAAAACCGAGTTATCGTGGCTCTGCTCGCCTCGCAAAAAGCGCTGAAGGACCCTAAGCATAAATCGAATAAGATTCGACCCAGGAAAATTGAAGTGCATCGTACTCGGGGGTGATCGACGCGACGTGAGTCAGGCGAACTGTGAACACTCTAGGGCCGACCGCAACCTCGCCCGGCGAAGGTGGTGCACTCACAGGGACCGAAAACTGGAAAGCGGGAAGTAAATGAAGTGGAGCGATGAATAGTGACTTGGAGGACTCACTTCACGACCACCAGACTCAAACGGGAGCTCGTATGCTGTGAATAGGTTCTTACGGCCATCATACACCCCGGGTCTTGCGAAAAGTCCAGGTTCCACCTGGGTCTGTAACGCCTGAATGATCTCGAAATTCCTTGAGGGTGGAAGTGGCCTCAGGCTATCAGCCGGGGAGATGACTGTGATAAGCGGCGATCAGCGATATACGAATGTGGGAAAAAGACGGCGCTTACCGACTGCAACGTGGAGAAGCAGGTGGAAAACAACTGTTTAGCAATCCATTCGAGAAGAAAGAGAGGTACATACCATCGTAATGATATATCGTGCCCTGGTCGAGCTCTGTCGCGAAGTTATTGGCGAATACTTCGATTGGCCGTCCGCCGGTCCCTTGTCCTGGGCGCTTGACGCCGATGGCCTTAACATGGGCAGCTGGGATTAGGGAACGTTGAACAGCAGGCCCTCCACTTGTAGGTATGGGGGGCCCTCCGCGTTGTTGGGGTGGGCCGCCACGGCAACCACGAGGAGGGCCACGACTACCACCACGCCCACCGCGGCCAAGTTCTCCAGGAGCAGCGTTCGGAGGCATGAGAAAAGCTGAAAGGAACGGTATGAGGGTCAAATTGAAATGACCACGCACGCCAGTCCAGCGGCGTAAACACATTTTCCTTCCAAAAACACATTACGTCGCGGGAACTGACAGCTGACGGCCTCGAGGCACATGGATTTGTAGCTACCACACATGCCGACCGTGACGAGCTGCAGGCACATGCGATTTCGACTCAGACCACTCGGTCTGATAGGGATACGAGCATGATCGGTTTCGCGGAAGAAGCAGGAAAAACACTTCTTCCTGTGGCACACCTTCGACTATAGACTCGAGACCATCGATCCTGCCACTCCAGAAATCCGCGGGAAGAAAAGACTATCGCTAGTCATAACGCGATGTATGCATAAATCAAGGCATAAATACTACATTAGCTCGTCAAGCGTGTGCTCAGCAACCTCCCGGGAAGCGGGGTGTTTGGGAATGCTTGCGTCGGGATTTGCAGGATATCGATAGACGTAGGTGTCGATTAGACAACGATGTACCTTCATAGAGTAAGAGCATCGGCACCAGTGTCAAACGACTGACGACTACAACTGAAACCAGGTGTGAGAATATTAGGTAATCAGCAAGTTGGCCCGCTCAACCAAGCGCTCAACCGTGACTTTGTTCCATCCATGAAAACACTGTGGAAAAGGCATAGAGAGTCTGGGAAAGTCGATGTAACCACTCGTTATCTTCTGTCCCTTACAGTAACCTTAACAAGAAATGCCAACCTGTGTTAAGTAGGCGCAAAGTAGGCGCGTGGTATTGGTCATGATTTGGGTAGGTTTGATCAAGGCTTTGATTCACTGGATGCGCTGTGACGCCGGTATAATACTCTTGGTCGGAACAAAACTGTGTGGAGCACCGCGAGTTTATTCAGCCAACGTCAAACGATTCAATTCGTGCGTGGAACGCTACGACAAGTGAGATGGCAGCTGTCAAACTACTGATTTACAACGACGAGCACAATTTTCAACAGCACATTTGGGAGAAAACAAGACCAAGGGCGCCACTCAACAAAAGTACATCAATTTTTTCAGGCGCTCGTGTGTTGGTTTAAATGCCTGACGGAATCGCTCCAAAGTGGTAGTTGCCTCTGTCGTGTCCGTCGCCGTCTCGGATATGGCGAGGTCCAGTTGCGGGTCGAAGTGGTGCTTCGAGTGGGAGCACACGAGTTTCGCGTCTGGGTCAATGCTCGTCAGTCATGATATCACACAAAAATAAAGACAGTGAATGGGCATTAAAGTAGACGGGTGCGGGTATAGAGACGGAGCGCGTGGCGCGCGCGTAGACGTGGCAAAGAGCGTATGACAATGCCTGTAAACCATCGGCCCTGTGCGTGTCGTCAGCATCGACAACTTAGAACAACCTCGCAAAAGGAACACTCAGGAATGCGACGACCTACGTGAATCTATTCTCGTCGACGAGAACGTTGTGATGGGTCGGACGAGCGGTACCGGGCACTCCACCGTGACTTTGCAGATAAAATTCAAACTCGACGGGATTGACGACGTCGCTGTCGATGACTGTGCCAGCGGGGCAGTTTCCGCTCCGATCACCCTCATTCTCAGATCGTGGGAAGAAGCGAACATGGCGACGCTTGCTGACAATGATAAGGGTAATGGTGGGATTGAAACTCAAATTTTTGCACGCGCCTGCGGGGAAGTCGGAATTGAAAGATATAAGACACGAAGAGAGGGTTCATACGTCGGAGGAGGGGGAGTTCGTCCTCGATAATCGTGACAAACTGTCGTTCCGAGACACCTTCTGGAATACAAAGTTGGTAACGCGTGTAGTGACATAGAAATCCACTAACTGCGATATAACAAGATCCGCTCGGGGTACATTCCCGTTGCGCTCTTGTACTGGGCCAGTATGTACTGTCGTTCGCTCAGTCAGTGCCCTCACGGCAAAACCAAGAAATGCACCGTGGACATAGACGCCATAGCATCAATGATCCCCTGTCGAGATGTCTGCACTTCCATCGTCGAGACATACTGAACCGCACTCGTATCAATACTTCCGACCAACGAAGCGAATGACGGGCGATCTCCAGACCCAAGGGCAGAGCGAATGACATAGGCACCTGAGCAGAATGCGGCGAATGGTTTGATTGATTGGTGTCTAGATGCAGGTGAGCACTCACCCATGACTATAGTTGGAATTGTGGTGTTGGTGAGGAAGGAAATATCGCAGGGTTCTGGGACTGTGTTGACTCCACCGAGCTTTACGTTCAGCCTAAGTGGAGACGATGTCAACAGAGCTAGAGACTGTTTCGGTGTACTCACTTGAGGGTAACGCTCGCATAATATTGAGGTCCGAGTCTCTCAAGGAGGCACTTGGAGGACTTCATGCACTGCGTCACAACACCTGTCTGGAACAAAGGTCAGCGTGTTGGTGTTGCGTTGGGACGCCATAGGGAACCGTCAATTACCGCGACATCACCAAAACTAGTACGTAGATCAGAAATCGTAGTCGCAGTAAACTTTGGTAATCTGTATTTACTGTTTGACAGCGCTGTATATGTCATTGCCGCCTTCTGGGAGGATGACGACGATGAGAGTGGGGAGATTCTTTGTGCGCCGCTGACATTCTCCACCTGCTGCGCGAAGTTGCTGCCAAGATAGTCAAGCACCCGCGACGGCAGTTAAACTACAAGACGACAGACCTGACCGACATTGCCTTGTACCGACTCCCATTTAATAAGGGCTGGTCGAGGGTTGATGGATATTCCTACGATAAGGTCCAGGTGAGGGGCGACAGATACAAAGTTTCGTCATGGGTAACCGCACCAACAGCCTCGCATGCTCTCACCAGGCCGTAGGCCATGTCGTTGGCAGCCCGACCATTAAAGCGCAGTTGCCGCTCGTAAATGATAATCATCCAATGTCCGACGCTAGACGGGGTGAACATCCGCTTGCCGATCCTTTGGAAAGACATTATTAAAACCGCGGCACAAACTACGACAGCGTAACCTACAAATTCCATGCGCCATCGCGTGGGCTCTAACATGCGTTTTATGCATGGGGTCATTCAATTTTCAAAGGAAGTGGAAATTTACGGACAGCACGGGGTTCTCTGGAAGATTGATGGTATCTCAGCGTAGGGGCACCCAGAACACGAGCTTGTATTCTGATCGATTCGTTCGCAACAGTCATGCCAAACTCGCGGACATATTCGGATCGATTGTAATCCAGTACCTTGGGGTAGAAGGTTAGCATCAGCGAATAACGCACTGCCAGCACATACACCCAGGCCGCTGATGATACTCCTTAGACGGTCGTTAGGATGTTTTGTGGCAAACTCGAGAACAGAGTTCGTCTTGTCAGGGAGAACCTGTTTCCGCACTATCTGTCTTGGGGGTACGCGGCAGAGTTCCAAGGGGACCAATGCCCCACTTGAGAGCTGCAGGTCGGAAGGTCAGTGTGAATGGGTGCATTCGGACCACATGCAAACCTCGACACAGATGACGTCAGGGAAGCGGAGTGGCCGATTCAACTTGTGGCGAAAATAATCCGCGACGGTCATAGTCTGGTCACCACCCGTAAGCTCGAATTTCAGATCCCGAGCCCCCTTTTCGCTCAGGCTCTTGACACCACCTGGTCTTGGGGCCTGGTTCGGACCGCGCAGATCGTACGTCGTCATGACCTTCAAACCAGGGATGAAGAATTTCTGCAAACGTATGCGTTCCCTGTCGGGGAGCCCCCGACGCGGTGCAAGCGCGTTGGGGTTACCTGGCCTGCCCAGTATAGCGAGGGCGACGTCGATCAGCCGCCCGGGCCTGTACCTCGCACCAGTCGATATATCTATGTTGATCACCATGCGACCGATTGCAGGTCGCACAGATTGGAAGTATCTACGCCATAGGACAATTCCGCTACTGACGCTCGCTTTACGACTTGTGAGGAACGAACGGACATTGAATGGGTATCTCACATTTGGTCCCATGCGAACCACTACGTTGAGTGCCTGTTTAGACGCGTGGGTCATGGTGGGGTTGAACAAGCACACGCAGTTCGGCGCACCGTGATCGCTGTCAAAACCGTGTTGTCTTGGCTCTGCTCGCCTCGCAAAAAGCGCTGAAGAACCCTAGGAATGAGTAGGATAAGCGTCAAATATGAGAAGACTTGGAGCGTATCGTACTCGGGGTTGATTGATGCGACGAGAGTAAGGCGAACTGTGAACACCCTTCTACCCAGAGGTACAGCAAACTTGAGAGGGAAAGCAAATGAAGAGGACCAACGAGCCGTGGTTCGAAGGACTTACTCCGCGACCACCAGACTCGAAGGGGAGCTCGTACGCTGTGAACAGGTTCTTACGGCCATCATCATCAGGAAAACAAAATGTTACTAGTGGGCACTAGCCGAGACTAGTGACACCCAAATATATTGTCACTAGTTTCCCCTAGTTACCACTAGTTAAGCTAGTTAAATCTGGTTTTGCTGATGATATACCCCAGGTCTTGCGAAAAGTTCAGGTGCTACCCGCGTCTGTAACGCCCGGATGATCTTGAAATTCCTTGTGACTGGAAGTGGCCTGTCAGCCGGAGAGATGACTGGGATACGCGACGATCAGTGACATACGAACGCAGGATGAAGAGGGTGCTTACCGACTGCAAGGTAGAGGAATAAGTGGGAACTGTTTGGTAAATCCCTTCGAGGAGAAAGAGAGGTACATCATACCATTATAATGATGTATTGTCCCTTGGTTTAGTTCAATCTCGAAACTGTTGGTGAATACTTCGATTGGCCGTCCACCAGTCCCATGTCCTGGGCGCTTGACACCGATGGCGGTAACATGGGCAGCTGGGATTAAGGGACGTTGAATAGCAGGCCCTCCAGATACAGGGAAGGGAGTAGCTCGAGTGGTGTTCCCTCCGCGCCCAGGAGCACTTGGGCCACCACAGTCTGAACTTGAACCGCGACCACGACCACGCCAGCCACGACGATCGCCGCCGCCGCCACGGTCACGACCACGACCACGGCCATGACCATGCCCGCGCCCGCGCCCACGACCACGACCACGACCACGACTAAATCCTTCAGGAGCAGGTTTTGGAGGCATGAGAGAGACGGAAAGACAACCGAACTACGCAGGTCTGGCCTCTGGCCACGCTAATCTAGTGGCGCTTCAAGGTGTTTACGCCAAAAACACACCTTGTCTCACGCCCAACTGACAACTGACGACCTCAAGACCCTTGGCCCTATTACTGTAGTGCCACACTTGCGAACCGTAGTGGCGCATATATATATTCACTTGCACTGGACTTTACGAACATGCAGAGGACTGGGCCCTCGGGAAAGTACTCGAAAATGCGGTTATAAGCTTATACACCCCAATGATCAAGGAATTCTTGGCCCAATGTGACAACAGCTAGTCCTCGGTTCTGGAATGGCACATCAACAAGTTGTGTGGGAAAGTAAACCTTCTACTCCAAGAATCTCGTAGCCATTCTAGAAGAAGAATGAGTCCTTTGTCACCGCTCTCGTCCGTAGCTGTGTGCTCATGGGTGGCACAAAGCTGAAGGTGCCCAAGCCGTCGAACACGAGATCGATATTCGGTGCTGAGAATTCCTGTTCACTAACCTCGGAAGTGGTCTTGAAAGCCCAGTCCGCTTCACTGATCCCTGAAAACAGAAAGATCGAGCGTTGTGGGTCGGGCCGTGAAGCATCGAAAGCTAAGAACGTTACACGTACACGTCCCACTCATGAAGACCAACAACTATCAGATCAAAACAACTTTCGTCTCGCCAACACCGTGCTCACGGGATCTTGTATGATCTTCAAGTAGAGAAGTTCGACACGGGGGAAAGTCGATGTCTCCAACCACTTATTGTCTCCTGTCCCTTGCTTGACCTGCCGATCTGGGTGAAAGTTCATCTAGTGTCAAGCAGGCGCGTGGTACTGGCCATGACTTATTCAGGCAACGTCAAACAATTCAATTCGTGCGTGGAACGCTATGAGAGACAGCGGCTATCAAACTACTGATTTACAATGATGGGCACAATTTGCAACAGCGCATTTGGGAGAAAACGAGAGAACACGGGCGCCATCAACAGAAGTACATCAACTTTTTCTGACGTTCGTGTGTTGGTTTAAATGCTTGGCGGAATCTCTCCAACGTGGTGGCTGCCTCTGTCGTGTTTGTCGCCGTCTCGGATATAGTGATGTCCAGACCCAGTTGCGGGTCGAAGTGGTGCTTCGAGCGGGAGCACACGATGTCCGCGTCTGGGTCAATGCTCGTCAGTCGTGATACGCAAAGATAACGACGGTGAATAGGCATCACAGTAGACAGGTGCGGGTATAGAGACGGAGCGCGTGGCGCGCGCGTAGACGTGGCAAAGAGCGTATGACAACGCCTGTAAACCGTCGGCCCTGTGCGTGTCGTCAGCATCGACAACAACCTCGCAAAACAAACACTCGGGAATGCGACGACATACGTGAATTTATTCTCGTCGAGGAGAACATTGTAGTGGGCCGGACGGCTGGTACCGAGCAGTCCACCGTGACTTTGCAGATAAAAGTCAAACTCGACGGGATTGACGACGTCGCTGTCGACGACTGTGCCAGCGGGGCAGTTTCCGCTCCGATCACCCTCATTCTCAGATCGTGGGAAGAAGCGAACATGGTGACGCTTGCCGACAATGATAAGGGTGATGGTGGGGTTGAAACCCAATTTTTTGCATGCGCCTGCGGGGGAGGTTGGAATGGAGGAGTATGAGAAACATAAATGGACGGTTCATACTTCGGATGAGAGGGAGTTCGTCCTGGATAACCGTGGCAAATTGTCCTTCCGAAACGCCATCTGGAAGACACCGTCGGCAACGCGCACGCAGACGTAACAGATTCACTAACCGCGATAGAACAAGATCCGCTTGGGATACTTTCCCGTGTTTTGCTTGTACTGGGTTAGCACGTACTGTCGTTCGCTCAGTCGATGCACTCATATGGAAAAGTCAGGAAACGCACCGTAGACATAGACTCCATTGCATCAATGATTTCCTGTCGAGATGTCTGCACTTCCATCGTCGAGACATACCGAACCGCACTCGTGTCGATACTTCCGACCAACGAAGTGAATGACGGACGATCGTCCGACCCGGGAGCAGGGTGAATAACATCGGCACCTGGACAGGACGTGGCGGATGATGTGTTTGATTGGTGTCAGGATGCAGGTGAGCACTTACCCATGACTATGGTTGGATTTGCGGAGTCGGTGAGGAAGGAAATATCGCGGGGCTCTGGGACTGAATTGACTCCACCGAGCTTTACGTTCAGCCTGAATGGGGACGATGTCAGAAGTGCTAGAGATTGTTTCGGTGTACTCACTTGAGGGTTATGTTCGCATAATATTGAGGTTTCGCACGGAAGCACTTGGAGGACTTCATGCACTGCGTCACAACACCTGTCTGGGAACAAAGTTAGGTGTGTTGGCGTTGGGTTGGGGCAACTGTCAATTACCGCGACATCACCAAAACTAGTATGCAGATCAGAAATCAGTCGCAGTAAACATTGGTAATGTGTATTTACTGTTTGACAGCGGTGTATATGTCATTGCCGCCTTCTGGGAGAACGACGACGATGAGAGTGGGGAGATTCTTTGTGCGTCGCTGACATTCGCCACCTGCTGCGCGAAGTTGCTGCCAAGATAGTCAAGCACTCGCGAAGACAGTCAAACTACGAGACGGCGGACCTGACCGATATTGCCTTGTCCCGACTCCCACTTAATAAGCGCTGGTTGAGGATTGATGGATATTCCTATAAGGTCCAGCCAGGTGAGGGGCGACAGATACCAAGTTTCATGGGTAACCCATACCAACAACCTCGCATGCTCTCACCAGGTCGGAGGCCATCTGGTTGGCGACCTGATCATTGAAGCGCTGTTGCCGCTCGTAAACGACAATCATCCAATTGGCGACATTGGTCGGGGTGAACATCCGCTTGTCGATCCTTTGGAAAAGACATTATCAAAACTGTGGCGCAAACCACAACAACTTTACGTACAAATTCCATGCGCCATCGCGCGGTCTCTAGCACAAACACATGGGGTCATTCAAATTTTCAAGGGAAGCGAAGATGTACGGACGGCAGTAGGCTGCTTGGAGGATTGGTGATACCTCAGCGTCGGGGGATTCATAATGCGGGCTTGTATCCTGATCGGCTCGTTCGAAACAGTCAGGCCAAACTCGCGGACATATTCGGATTGGCCGTATTCCAGTACCTTGGGGTAGAAGGTCAGCACATCAGCCAAGAACACACTGCCAGAACATACACCCAGGCCGTTGACGATACTTCCTAGACGGTCGTTAGGACGCTTCGTGGCGAACTCGAGAACAGAGTTCGTCTTGTCAGGGGGTACCTGTTTCCGCATTATCTGTCCAGGGGGGACGTGACAGAGTTCCAACGGGATCAATGCACCACTTGCGAGCTGCAGGACGCAGGGTCAGGTCAGTGCGAAGCGGTGCATACAGACACATGCAAACCTCGACACAGATGACGTCCGGAAAACGGAGTGGCCGATTCAGCTTCTGGCGGAAGTAATCCGCGACGGTCGTCGTCTGACCGCCCGTAAGCTCGAATGTTAGGTCCCGAGCCCCTTCTTTACTCAGCTTCTTGACACCACGCGGTCTTGGGGCCTGGTTCGGGTCCCGCTGATCGTACGATGTCGTGATCTTCAAACCAGGGGTGATGAATCGCTGTATACGTATGCGCTCCCTGTCGGGAAGTCCTTGACGCGGCGCAAGTGCGTTGGGGTTACCTGGTCTTCCCAGTATAGCAAGGGCGACGTCGATCAGTGCCCCGGGCATGTACATCGCACCAGTCGATATATCTATGTTGATCACCATACGGCCGATAGCAGGTCGCACAGACTGGAAATATCCACGCCACAGGACAATCCCGCCACCGATGTCTCTCGTTTCACGATCCGTGAAGAACGAACGGACATTGAATGGATATTTCAAATTTGGTCCCATGCGAACCACTACGTTGAGTGCCTGTTTAGACGCGTGGGTCATGGTGGGGTTGAACAAATACACGTAGTCAGGCGCACCGTGATCGCTGTCAAAACCGAGTTATCGTGGCTCTGCTCGCCTCGCAAAAAGCGCTGAAGGACCCTAAGCATAAATCGAATAAGATTCGACCCAGGAAAATTGAAGTGCATCGTACTCGGGGCTGATCGACGCGACGTGAGTCAGGCGAACTGTGAACACTTTAGGGCCGCGGCGGCCTGCCGCAACCTCGCCCGGCGAAGGTGGTGCACCCATAGGGACCGAAAACTGTAAAGCGGGAAGTAAATGAAGTGGAGCGATGAGTAGTGACTTGGAGGACTCACTTCACGACCACCAGACTCAAACGGGAGCTCGTATGCTGTGAATAAGTTCTTACGGCCATCATACACCCCGGGTCTTGCGAAAAATGCAGGTTCCACCTGGGTCTGTAACGCCTGAATGATCTCGAAATTCCTTGCGGCTGGAAGTGGCCTATCAGCCGGGGAGATGACTGTGATAAGCGGCGATCAGCGATATACGAATGTGGGAAAAAGACGGCGCTTACCGACTGCAACGTGGAGAAGCAGGTGGAAAACAACTGTTTAGCAATCCATTCGAGAAGAAAGAGAGGTACATACCATCGTAATGATATATCGTGCCCTGGTCGAGCTCTGTCGCGAAGTTATTGGTGAATACTTCGATTGGCCGTCCGCCGGTCCCTTGTCCTGGGCGCTTGACGCCGATGGCCTTAACATGGGCAGCTGGGATTAGGGAACGTTGAACAGCAGGTCCTCCAGTTGTAGGTATGGCTCGAGTGGGGGGCCCTCCGCGTTGTTGGGGTGGGCCGCCACGGCCACCACGAGGAGGGCCGCCTGGGCCGCCACGAGAGGGAGAGCCACCACGATCTGGACTTGCACCACGCCAGCCGCCGCGCCCTCCGCGATCTCCACCTCCACCACGACCACCACGATCACCGCCGCCACGACCACCACCACGGTCTCCACCACCACGACCGCCACCACGGTCTCCACCACCACGACCACCGCGACCACCGCGACCACGTTCTCCAGGAGCAGCTTTTGGAGGCATGAGAAAGATGAAAGGGGAATGTATGCGCTGTATGCGACAGACGGGGTCTTATACTCGAAAACAGGAACCGATCGGGCCGGGCCGTTGCTGCGGTGACGACTAAAAGGGCGGTTCGATCTTACGTCCAAAGACCAAAATGATCGCCTTTCTCCCTTTGAGGGACAACGAACAGAATGCTCAGTCTGCCCTTCTCATCGCCCTTGATCGCATCGGGCCAGTGGTTAAACCAATCTCGAGTCTGCTAGATACACCATCGGATTTGTACAATTCTTACGTCCTTGTCGAAAACAACACTTTGCTTGACCACGATGACCTCATGTCATGCTTAGACCGTGGCGCCGACAAGATCATCTTATCCCCCGCCCACGCGTCCGAGGTTATTGGTCTCGTACCTTCAGACCGAATCCTCCTCCTATTAGATGTCGCCAATGCGAGCGCGGTCTCAGACAAAACCCGTTCTGGAGTATCCGGCGTCCTTCTCAAGTCGCCATCCCTTGAACTGGACCTCATCTCTTCTGTGTCCCACTTCTTTTCGAATTCATCGATTTACGTACTATCAACTTCGCCCACTCCGCCTACCCCAACCACTATCAGGGAACTTCTTTCCGTCGGTGCTGTGCCGGTCATTCCAACTTCACAGCTAACCACCGGCCCATCCAATGCCTCTCAGCTAAATATCACTGACGCATTCCTTGCCCCGCTCCGCTCAGATCGTCCTGACGGTTTCTTCCCCACCGTGGTATCCTCTTTTCCCCAAGGGGGTCGCTCTCTCGGACTGGTGTATTCCTCTCGTCAATCTATCGCCGAATCCATCTTATCGGGGAAAGGCGTTTATCACTCTCGGAAGCATGGTCTCTGGAGGAAGGGCGAGACTTCAGGCGCTACGCAGGACGTCGTCCGCATCCACCTCGACTGCGACACAGATTCTCTTGAGTTCAGCGTCATTCAACACGGCGCAGGTTTTTGCCATTTGAATCGCCCTTCGTGCTTCGGCGATTTGAACGGGGTGGCTGCGCTGCAGAGTACCTTGCAATCGCGCATGGAATCCGCACCCGAAGGTTCCTATACGCAACGACTTTTCAACGACCCTGACCTTCTGCGGTCGAAGATCATGGAAGAAGCCGACGAGCTTTGCAATGCTGTGACAAAGGAGCAAGTCGCCTTCGAAGCGGCGGACCTACTCTACTTCACTTTGACTCGATGTGTCGCCGCGGGCGTTGGTCTCGTTGACATTGAGCGCAACCTCGACGCCAAGGCCCGCAAGGTCTCAAGGAGGCCGGGAAACGCCAAGGCGAAGTGGTCCTCAAAACCTGCCCCGACTGCCGATCCATCAGCGGGCCAGCCATCTCCCCCCGATCTGAACAGCACCATCAGTATGCGCAAATATACGGCAGCGTCGCTCTCTCCTACCGATCGCGCCCAGCTTCTCCGTCGTCCCGTGCTCAAGTTTGACGAAATGATAACCAAGGTCAAGCCCATCGTGGATTACGTGCGCACTCGCGGAGACGTCGCGCTCTTGGAGCTGACCGCCAAATTTGACAAGGCGCGGCTCGACAGCACGGTCGTATTCCCGCCGTTTTCGCCCGAGAGCATGCAGCTCGACGAGCCAGTCCGCGCCGCGATCGACGCCGCTTACGCCAACATCCGCAAGTTCCACGAGGCCCAGGTCGATGGCGACACGCTCGTCGTCGAGACGATTCCCGGCGTCGTGTGCTCGCGCTTCGCCCGCCCCATAGCGCGTGTCGGGCTTTACGTCCCCGGGGGTACGGCGGTGTTGCCGTCGACCGCACTCATGCTCGGCATTCCTGCGCAGGTTGCGGGTTGTCATGAGATCGTGCTCGCCACCCCCCCTCGCCCCGACGGCAGCATCACTCCAGAAGTGATGTATGTCGCGCATCTTGTCGGTGTCTCCGCAGTCCTCAAGGCGGGGGGCGCCCAGGCGGTTGCAGCACTCGCGTATGGGACGCAGACGGTGCCAAAGGTGGACAAGATCTTCGGCCCGGGCAATCAGTGGGTGACCGCAGCCAAGATGCTCGTTCAGAACGACACATACGCACTGGTGGCAATTGATATGCCCGCTGGGCCATCAGAAGTTCTCGTGAGTTTCCACATTCACTTGGTCTGTAGGGAAAAGAGAAAACGAATATGGTTTGTTGGCAGGTCATCGCAGATCAAACATGTGAACCCGCTCATGTGGCAGCGGACTTGCTATCCCAAGCTGAGCACGGCATCGACTCCCAAGTCGTGCTCGTTTCCGTAAACCTCTCTGCGTCGGTTCTTTCGGAAATAGAGTCGCAAATCGATACGCAGGCACGCGCGCTAGAGCGTGTGGACATTATCCGCCAATCCGTTGCGAAGAGCATTATCGTGCAAGTGGAGGATCTAGAAGCTGCGTTGGCATTCTCGAACGATTACGCTCCAGAGCATCTTATCCTGCACATCGAGAAGGCTGCGGCTGCTGTTGCACATGTGCAGAACGCAGGGAGCGTATTCGTGGGGCCATTTTCCCCGGAGAGGCAAGTCGTTTCTGTTCTCCGGTGCCTGCGCAGCACTGATGACGCTCACTACCCTCCTGACCTGCTGCGCGGCCCATTATAGCTGCGGTGATTACGCGTCGGGCACAAACCACACATTGCCAACGAATGGCTACGCACGCCAATTCAGCGGCGTAAACACCCTATCTTTCCAAAAACACATCACGTCTCAAGAACTGACAGCTGACGGCCTTAAGGCACTCGGACCTGTAGTTGCCACACTTGCCGACTGTGAAGGGTTGCAGGCGCATGCCAATGCTGTTCGGATCCGACTCGGTTTGATATGAGTTTGTTCGGTTTCGCGGAAGAAGCGGGAAAAAGATACTCCTCGCTGGGGCACACATCTTTGGATCACAGATTGCGTCACTGCAAGAAATCGGCGGGGGAAAAGTCTATAGCACTGGGAATAACGCAATGTATGAATGAGTATTAAGTAGAAGATCCGACTTAGTTGGTCCGGTACAGTGCGCGCTTGGCAACCTTAACAATGAGCGGGGTGTCGGGGAAGGCCAAAGCCTCGAGATTTGCGGCATACTGATAGACGCAAGTGTCAAAATAGACAACGATGTGCAACCATAGAGAACGTACGGGAGTAGGAACATCAGCACCGGTGACGCGCTCAACAGGTGCATCGAGGTAGTCGAAGGCTTCGCTTTCAACAATCTGGGCACAGATTTCAGAACCTACTCCGAATGCGGGGAAGCCACCCTCGACGGTGACAAGCCTTGGGAAAATTAATTCTCGTCGAGACGCGAAGGGGGACATTATGCTTACCGGTTAGTCTTCTTCACTGACTCTTTGATTGTGTCGATGTCAAGAGGACGGATGGAGCGGAGGTTGATGACCTCTGCCTTGATGCCCTCTTTGGCGAGGATATCCGCCGCTTCAAGACTGTGGGTCACCATCTTGCTATGCGCGACAATGGTGACATCACTCCCAACACGCTCGACCTTAGCCTTCCCGATGGGAAGGAGGAAGTCGTCTGACAGAGCCTCCTTCGACATGGGGAACGAGACGCCGTAAAGCATTTCATTTTCAAGGAAAACAACGGGGTTGGGATCACGAATGGCGGCCTGAATAATGCGCCACCGAATTAGCGTCTTAGACGAAGAAACAACGCGTTACGCACTTTGAGCAGACCTCTGCAATCCTCCGCGCTCCACGGGCTGACAACTTTAAGTCCTGGGATCTGTCCATACCATGCCGCATAATCTTGCGAGTGTTGCGCGGCGACGCCAGAAGCAGCACCGTTGGGACCACGGAAGACAACGGGACATGGGACATTCCCACCAGACATGTAGTAGGTCTTCCCGCCCGAGTTAACGATTTGGTCGATGGCTTGCATGGCAAAGTTGAAGGTCATAAATTCGCATCTTAATTACGTCGGTCCGCCATTAATTGTGCGAAAAGGGCGAAGAAAAAATGACGCATACACTGGTCGTAAACCAGCCAGAGCTGCACCGACGGCAAGACCAGCGAAACCCATTTCTGTGATGGGTGTGTCGACTACACGCCTCTCACCAAACTTGTCCAATAGGCCTTTCGTTACCTGAAAGCAGTTATAATTTGGACGGGCGTACGGATTAACGCGTGACACTGACCTTATATGCACCATTGTAGCGGGCGACTTCCTCACCCATGACGAAGACCGATTCGTCACGGAGCATCTCTTCCTCCATGGCTGAATTTAGCGCCTCACGAACCGTCATCTGAAAGGAAAACACCATGAGACGGTGCACGCCCAGCCCACGATGAGAGCACTAACGGAGTTGCCGCCCGCTTCCGTGGCAAATGAACGGAACGCGTGCCTACGTGGAGCGACTGATGCGCTGGCACGCAAGCTTGACAGAGTCGGTGTTAAACGGGAAAAGGCTCTCGTGGCCATGGATGTCTTTTTTGTGTCTTTCGACGGGAAGGAAGAGGTGGAGAAGTGAGAAGGTGGATGAGGGAGAGAACTCGGTCGTGACTGTAAGCGAACGGAGCCAGAGGTCAGATTATGTAATACGTTCTGACACTATTTTGGGGGAACACGATAGGCAATCAATGCTTCCCCCTCAACATTTATGGCTGTAGTGATAGTCACAGGCGCCTCAAGGTTCACTTCATCGCGAGAAACAAACTCGTGACTTCTATTAGCTGATTTTTGTTCTGCCCAGGGGCATTGGCCTGGCAGCTACGTCGTTCTTACTCGAAGCGTTCAACGCAACCGTCGTCGCTATTTCACGCACACGCACACCCGAATTGGATGCTCTGGCTACGGCGCATCCCGGAAGCTTGCAGGCTGTACAGTGTGACATGCCAGTTACATTTCGGACGCTCGCTTCCGAGCCCCTCGCTGATAACCTGCACAGAACCGACGAGCCCGCATTCACCGCGGCCATCCAATCCGTGCTAGCCAAGCACGGTCACCTAGATGGACTGATACTGAACGCTGGCACGATAGAGCCCCTGGTGCCAGTTGCTTCGGCTGACACGCCTCTGGATGCGTGGCGGACGCATTTCGAGATCAACGTGTACTCCCTCATCACTGCGCTAAAAGCGGCTGTTCCGTCTCTCAGAGACAGCCCGAAAGGGGGTAGGGTCGTGTTCGTCAGTTCGGGGGCTGCCATCAGTGGCATCGCGGGTTGGGGTCCATATAACGCTAGCAAGGCCGCGATGAATTCTTTAAACCGGTTGGATTACTACGGAGGCTGAGTTGATGCTTGTGCTCACACTCGTATGACCAGGACACTGGCTGAGGAAGAGAAGGCAAGATCGTCTCCATCGCGGTCCGCCCTGGTAAAGTCGATACCAATGTTCGTTCCCACTTTGTCCTTTGTTTCGGACCCGCGGCCTCTTCTGGAGCTCACGAGAGTGTAGATGCAAGGGGAAATTCGTAAATCTGGTGGACTACACATGGCGCCTGACGTCCACCAAAGCTTTGTACGAGAGAAGAGAGAGGGGGCGCTTTTGAAGCCCGAGCAGCCGGGCTACGTCATAGCCGCCCTTTCTCTGCATGCTCCGGAATCCCTCTCTGGCGAGTTTGTCAGCTGGGACGACGAGAGATGTCGAGAGTTCAGGCGACCCTCGTAAGGTCACATGCTCTGCGCAAAGTAGGAAGTTGGATGCCCAAATTTGTACACACTGGGTTGACAGAATAGGAAGATCGAGTTGTCACCTTCAGAGACCACTTCTATGGACACGAGCAGCAACCACATCGACATTCACCACCATTTCTTTCCGTCCTCCCTTTCACGTGTCAAATCGACACGGTCACAAGCAGTAGGTTTCCGCACCCCTCCAGAAAATCTGCCATGGAGCGCGGATATAAGCTTGCGTGCGATGGACTCACTTGGCATCGGGCTCGCCGTTTTATCACTGCCCGCGGGTGTCGCGGAGACGTTCGACGAAGCAAAGAATGCGAACAAACTTATGTACGAAATCGTACAACAGCACCAGAACAGGTTCGCGTTTTGGGGCTGCTTGGGCGATTGGCGTGATGTGAAAGGTCAATAACACCCCTGGCCCTCCAATCGCTGCACCGACTGTGCTCGCTGCTTTCTAGGGGCTCTTGAACTCATCCCCTATGTTTTTGACGAGCTTGGCGCGGTGGGTGTGGCCGTTTCTTCGTCTTACGGGGACGGAAGTGAAGCCAGTGCGTTTTCGTTTTCGAACGAACCGTTTTGCGCATCTACCCCTGCGCATAGAGTACATTGGCGATGACGAGTACGACCCCATATGGTCCGCACTCGACGCACGTGGCGCGATTGTTTTCGTCCATGGCACGCAAACGCCTTCCACGACCCCGATTCCGCACCCGACGCTCGGACTCCCTATCACAGCGGTAATCAAACTCCAAAAAAAATTATTGGTCCTGACCACCTTGTGGACAGGTGCCCCACGAGACGTTCAAAGCTGCCGCGCATCTCGTCGTGAGTGGCAAGACGCGCCGCTTTTCGCGGCTAGATTTTATACTCGCCCACATGGGCGGAAGCACACTCGCACTCATACCGCGGGTCGCTGGACTCTCGTCATACATGGGTGCTCCACTGTCGGAGGATGAAATTATTTATGAGTTCCGGCGATACTGGTGGGACGCGGCACTGAGCGGCGGCTGCGAGGCACGTGAAGTAGAATCGTGGGGTTTGGGGGATCGTGTTTTGTGGGGAAGCGACTTTCCAGGTGCGAGTCGGTCCGATGACATAACTCGGATGGCTAACCGAGATTTTGTGTTCCGTGGGTTCCACTATAGCGGTTTCTCTAGACACAATTCCGTTGGTTCGACAGCGACCTCGAAAAAGCGTATCAAGCCGACCCGTCAAAGCTAGAGAATGTACGCAGGAGAAATGTTTTGCGACTTTTTGAGTCTCGTGGTATTAGGCTGTCAGTTAGCTAATCTGTGCTCTCGAGAGTATACAATGGTGTCTACTAGTGTGTCGTAGAGATGCAACGTACTCTCTAAGAAAATTATGAGCCATCGGGGGTATTATTCTATGGAATATAGACTTTCCGACAAATGCAATTGCAACAGTATAAAAACAATGAGAATAGGATGAGAGTAAAGCAGCACACCAACACACAAAATCCAATGCGGAAGTCGAGATGAGTAGAATTGCTCGGGTTCTCTGAGCCACGCTATAAGCTCATTGAAGCTTCGGTGCCGGGAATAAGTGCCAGTCCATGTTGACCTTTGGGGTTGTAATAAAGCCCTTTACGGACGCCGTGAGATCGTAAATACTTCTTGATGCGCTGTACGAATGGTCAGCCTCTCTGCAAACGAGTGAGACTATTGAGAAACTGACGGGTGCGCAATAAACCACATCGTCGTGTGCTACGATGAACTATTCCGTGCGGGTCACGGGCATGCGGAATTTCTTCAAAGAACAAAGTATTCGCCGTCCAGTCAAACTGTCGTTGAAGCAAGTTCGAAATGCCGATCTCGGTGCTAACAAAGTAGTTCATTATAAGCTGAAGCCCCTACAAACAGACAAAATGCGCGTCAACTTGGAGCCGGAGTGGAACAAAGGGCTGATCTACTCACGCTCGTGGAGGGTTGTAAGGAACTTGAGACATAGATCTATTCGGGAGCACACGTGAATACAATTTATCCAATAGCGAAAGTGTAATAAACAATAATGACATACCGCCTTCCCAGCCGCAGAAGGTAACAGGGTCGATGTACAATGATCGTGCGACAAGATCCGGAGCATCTTTGAGGAACCAAGCATGGACATATGAACCATTGGAGTGGCTTGCTAAGGTGATACCCTTCGGTTTTCGTCCGTTGGATACCCCATTTCGAGAATCCGAAGGATTTGGTACCCATCCGAAGTCGGCGAGTAATTGGCGCATGATAACCATTGTCTCCTTTCGGTTTTTGGGGGCGAGGAAGCGAGGGTGGAATATTTGCTGACTGATGTGGGGCTGCAAGAGAACGAATAGTGGGCGATCCGGCACCGGGTGAGGAAGCCATAGAGAATTGTGCTGTACTGAGGTAGGCCGATGCCCAAGCCGTAGGCAAATACGATTGGTGTGGGGCCCTTGCACGCGTCCCAGGTTGATGGGACGCGCACGAGATAGTCGATTCCGTGACGTGTGCCGAGGGTCATGCCCCCAACATGAATAAGTAATTGCTTCATGGCAAAGTCTCCAAAAGCGACGACGTAGGTAATAAATCAGTGGGCGCCACCAGACACTGACAGGATCGAGAGTAAGAAGTCTCGGTTGCGCATTGGGGTTGGAGCCTTCGGGAATCGTAGTACCCGTCCGCTTTTCGATCAAGTCCAGACAATCGAGCAAAACCTTGAGGTTCTTGGGTGGAATCTTGTCGAACTCAGGAGTGTGCTCGTAGAAGAGAGACCAGTAAAGCCAGGCACACATCTCTTTCCTTCGGACATGCGACCAGGGGACGCCTCCAAACCTATTGGAGATAACATTTGTAATTAGTCGTCCACTATGGGGTTTGGGTGGGTCCGGAACGCACCAGTTCCGGAACTGATTTTGAAAGTCAACGGCGCGAGGGTCCGTGGAACTGAGCGCTTCAACGGCTTCAGCAGGGCTACCTGGACGAGATTCGTTGAGAGTCTCCTCGTCATATTCGGCGAGATCTGCGAGACCGGTTTGCGCTATACGCTCGAAAGCCAGGGTGAGCTCCTCTATATTTCCAGGAGGAGGAATTGGG
>JAKELH010000856.1:0-25107 GCA_021525015.1 Lactarius pseudohatsudake
CGGGTCTCAATATTTATTTTATTTTCGGCAATCCTCAGGTATTAACACAGGAGCAGCAGTGAGTGTACCCCGAACTCAATGTTGGTGTCTGCAATCCCCGCAGCAAACGCTATAATAATCGGTCTCGTGAAGGGAACGAACGTTGTCCTCCACAGCGACCTAGTATCTGGTATACTTACGTGCCTATATCGCTTGACACCCTACAGTCAGCTGCTAGCGTCTCGCCAAATGCCACTGGTGCCCAGTTAATCCTTCACTTGCACCGCCGAACAGTCAGAGAAGTACTGAATTCGAATGATGCCCTGGCACCGAACTCAGTTAAGAACAGCCACCGCCTCCGGTTTGTCTGACGGATGTACCATACGCAAAGTCTGACAAGCTGCACACTGGCCGGTGCGAGGACACGCACCCGGATATTCTTGCCCAAGATATCACATACCCCGATCGATGGCGGGTACCTTAGCCGTCCTCCCATAGGCCCCCTCTTCCTGGTCTACTTCACACTTCTCTTCCCTATGAGTGATCTCCTGGGCGGAGCGATTGGCTCCTTGTACGCGCTTGTAGAGGCCGTGATATTCATCGCCGAGGTTCTCGAAAAACGTAGGCACGACTTCATCCTAGTAGTCCGGGCGCAAAAGGTAATCCGAGAAGCCACCGCCGGAGAGGTCCGCCGAGATATCCGGGTCTCAACTCGTCATTGCGCCTACGGCAGTAATCCAGGGACCTGCCAAAGCGTGGCGTCGCGGTGAGCGACCTGTGCCTGCACTTGTACTACTTTCGGGCAGAGAAAACAACGTCACACGTGCAGGGGGAATGTGGGCATCCACCGGGCTTCGCTGTTGATATTGCATTCCCCTTGGCCGACACCAAAGTCGCTGTTCGTGAAGAGGAAGCTGACACCGCGCAGGCCGAGCCGCGCGAACAGGGTGCACACGGCCCTCGCATAGCCCTGCGGGACGCTGCTCTCGTAGTTAGCATACGACGCGCTGATCGTCTGCCAGTGCGGGATGTCTCCCTCGTCCGAGTCAACCATGTACCCGAGCCAGAAGAGTTACTGGTCGGCCCTGAGCCAGTGCTGTAGTAAAAGTGTTGGGTCGGGGACGCCATGGCCTCACTTACTGGATGTCGAAGTTCCCTTCGACGGTGGGGTTGTCCGGGTCGTACCAGCCGTTATCGAGCTGCACGACGGTGAAGGCCGCCCCGGTCCCATCAGTGAGGAAATCTACCCATGAACTTCTCCAGGTCCGCCGGGCTCGGGTAGTCCCCGCTAAATCCCGCAACCCCGAGCACGTTCTGGTCCTTTGCTGCAGGGGCGAATGTCTTGTACAGCGATTGCAGGACAGATCGCGTGACCAGATCGCAGCGGCTCATCAGTGCTGTCGCACCTTCTCCCGATGTTGCCTTATCAAGCCCCGTTGCGGCCCCTCCGGAGCGCTTTCTCGATGTCTCCCACAGCATGCGCGAAGATGCGAAGAATGTCGTTGGCGCTACCGTCTGCGCGCGCGCGCAGCCGCCGGGAGCGAATAGAAGACAGTGCGGAGAGTGACCACAGTCGTCTCTATGTGTCAGTAGAGCCGATACGATGCGCCATGGAACTTGTTGGCTTTGGACACGGACACGTCTGTGAGCGTCAGCCAGTTCCCACCATGTGTCGCTGAGATTGATGAGGAAGGCACGTTATGGTGTTCGAGCCAGGAGTTGACAAGCTCGAGGGTATCTGGGTGTGGCGCGACGAACTCAGCAACCTGCTCCTTAGGTGCGCACCATATCCGTAATGTAACGGAGCAACAGCACACGTAAGTGTATGTGTGCATGGAGGGGTGTAAACGACGTGCTCTGGATGCCTGGGATTGCTAACCTTGCGGAGTGCTTCGATCAAGGCGTTCTCACGGCGAGATGTGGAGGTCGATCATGGTACCAGCGGGAGGGCCCAGTGTGTGAACAGGGATCATAACGAAAGCAAGACACGATCCGCGGGTTCTGATGCAGAAGGATCAACCACACGGACCTATACCGAGATCCATGATGTCATGGTAGACGTTGAGCGAGGGTGAGGTTCAATGCTACACGGCATTATGATATCGGAAGCCTCCTAACATAAGTTTTTGGAAATGCCTATGCCCCCTCGTCGTTATCACAGTTGCTGGGGTGTGAACTCTTGCATGGCCTGTTGCCGATGAGTACTCATACTCGCGAGTATAACTCGTTTACATCACTACCTATTGGCACTGGAAATAAAATAAGCACAGAAGCCACAAACAAAGCCGAAAGTTGAGAGGTGTGTTTCTTGTTCAACGTTGTGCGCCACATCAGGTAAAAATAAAGCAACCTATTAATATCGCAGGTTGCACTGGCATCAAAGAGAGTCAACGGAAAATTTCCGTGTAGATGGGCTCCGTTGCGGGCTTCGGGGGTTAGGGTTTTTCAGAGCGGGTCGTTCTGGGGGAATATTCAAAACTCAGAGATCACAGTCAGAAACTCACTGGCAATACTTCCTTCCCGTTGGTTCTATAAAAGGAAAACGGCGTGGGAAAATACAACTGTAATGGCAGTGCAGATGTACACAGGTTCAGACGTTCCGCGGCGACTCGAGGAGTTCGTCGCGGATGCGTACGATCGAGCTTATACAGCATTCTTGTGCAAGGACTACACTTCTGTGCTCCCCTGGCTGTCATGAAAGAAGCGACTGTTCGACTGCAGGTCCTCGGCTCTTCTGAAGATGTTTTTTGTTGAGACGCTCCAGGAGATAGGAGATAGGACGGTAGGCACCCACATCTCAGGCTTGCCCTACATCCCAAACTACACTTCCCTAGCAAGCGAACACGCGCCTGCCCCTGCGCTTACTATCTCTCCTGCAATCGCGATTATGTGCTGTGCATTGTTCCCAGCGATGGCGCACTCTAAATAATACGTAGGGGTCTCCTTTAAAGTCTACGTCGTCCACTTGTGCACGACCACCCACGGAAAATGCTTGCTCGTGCTGTCCCTTCCTGAAGCACCCACATCACGCACACTGCCAAAGCCCTAAGGTCAGACTCATGTAACTTGGCGTTGACACTTCCACCCCCGCTTGACTCCCCAAGTCTTTTATGCCACTCGAAACCGCCAATCATCTAGAGACACCGGCATCGAGGGATTGTTCCATGAACTTCCGATGCTTCCTCACGCCTACCGCCGCCTCCTTAGCCAAGGTAAGCAACTTATCCGTACCCCACTAAGCGTACCGTGCAGATAACGGCCCAGAAAAGCGACGACAGCCGACTTCTCCATGACTCGTTCCCTTTACCTTACGACGTGGAGGCACCTTACTATACGAAAGGACTAACGTGTTTCCTAAATGTGGTGGTTCTCGCTACGATTGGTCTGTAACTATGTTGCGCATCCCAGAATAAAATGGATCCAAAAAAAAAAAAGCGACGACAGCATCAGTCTGCGCAGACCGGCATGGTTGCTAGCATGGTACCATTTCTATGGTCTGAATCGCCTATACATGGGGTTGGTTCGGTTTCATGCGACGCTAGTATTCTCCGCGCTAGTTGGGAAGTAAACAAAAATATGTCCCGAGGGAAGGGAACTCCGAGGGATAGTATAAGAACAACAAGGCGGAATGCGACAGGCTCGGACGGAACTTAGTGAGCCTGACCGTACCGGCAATTGCCGATGCTGGAGTGGAGCGCTGCTACAGCTGCCTGCAACCGAAGTCGCAGCCTTCTCAATATAGACCCATCGCTTCGAAGGGCCACTTGGGGCCTGCGTCTACACCCACCGTTTTGATGCACCGGTCTGTGGGGTCGAAGTCTCAGATCTCGGTACTCAATCCCTCGACCTGGGCATGTGCTTGAAGACTTCGAGCGTGGGCAGTGCCGCGGGTACCTCAACCAATTTACCCTATCTCACCTCACGATAATGAGGTGATGACATTTTAGGTCTGGGGCGGGTCATCGAACATTGTTTAGTAACAAACAAACGCACTTCGATAGGGGACCACCGACCCACTATTCCGGATTCATAACCCACTCTTCCCTATCTGCTGCGTTGTTTTTACCCTCCCTCCCATCTTGCGAAACTCACACTACCTCAGTCACCCCTTCGCCGCTAGACCCCACAGTGGTTCTAGCAGTCTAACGCTGTGCAGAGGTAGCGCCTTCAAGCAACCGAGAAGAGGGCATGCTCTGATGTGGAACAACCCGACATGCATGCTTGGTGGGGCGGCCGACTTGAAATCTGGGTCGACCCATGCGAATTCCGTATTTGGCTAAGACTAGAAGCTACAGTAGCGTAGCAAAAATTTCAAGCAAAAATGGACCTCCCACCGAGACAACACCGTATCATGGCTTCCATACCAGAACAACTGTTATCTCTATAATTGAGTCGTGGTGGAGTGTCTTAAATTTCATTTCATCAGTGTACAGAAGCGCAAACTAAAGACAGCGTGCGACTCGACGGACAACGTTAACGGGACGACCATGTGATACACATTCTCGTAACTTGCTGTAAACTCACAGTTGTCTTTTGTTCTACTGTACAGTCGACTCTCTGATAACCCATACCCCAGATAACCCATACTCTCCAGTAACCCATACCCATTCCCATCCACCAAGTTGGTAGGCGGGGATTTTGTGAGCATAACCCATACTCTCTAGTAACCAATAAACCATACCCTTTTTGGGGTCAATAACCCATAAGTAGTCAGCGCCCAATGCCAAAATGTCGACTAATTTAGAGGACTTTGCTGAGCTCTTCAGCAGATTGCTCATATCCGGTGCACATACATGCACATACACAGTTCTGAGTGCCATGGCAGTCAACTGTGACACGCATGGTTGCACCAAAGTAGTCTGTGCGGCAACCCTCAGTTGCTACATAAGGGACAACTTGAACTTGAAGAATGCCAGTGACCATTCCTACAGCAGTTGGATTCGACCCTGGTGACATTTGGCCGGCGGACATGCGCCCTTGAGATGGATAACATGAGGGCCACTAGAATAACATCCTATTTTGTTTGGCAGTAAATACGAGTTTGAATCAGACGAAAAAATCAAGGTGGTTTGTCTTGCACATGACTCAGACCCGTTTTAGCGCTCTTCGACAACCCATACACCTTGATAGCTTGATAACCCATACCCCTAAGCGTCTCCCGAAGGGGTATGGGTTATCAGAGAGTCGACTGTACCTCTTCTTTTACTTTTATTTTTCTGCTTTACCCGATAAAGGAATAAGTGTGCTCGTCAAATGAGGTTACCTCGCCTCGTCTCTCAATGAAATGCTGAGAGCTCGTGCGGCGCTTGGTCCGGCGATCAATTGAAATTTCAAGTTGTCACTACTCTCACAAGAACCACTCACACAAGACAGCTCGCCATCGTGACCCTAGCATGATCTCACGGCTTTCTGACTGCGCAGTATTGTATTACCGTTGGAGTGGCCATAAAAGTTAAAATTGGTCATGGTCTGCCAGGCTGCACACGTCCGAGTCGACAATTCCATTAATGGAGGAGATTAGGCTTAACCCTTGGGCCTATCGGTGTTCAAGTCGGCGCGGTGTAATAGACGAGCCATTATTGCTGGCTACGGTATATATCTATTATTTTGACGATGTCTCTAACCTGATCCCAACACCCCCTTCAGTACGTAGGTGCCAGTAGTGAGTGACATTGGAATGCTCAGGGGATGCCAAGGTCCACTGCATTGGGGACAAGCACGTGAACCGAGCAGACATGCAGTAATACGCCTGTGGAAGCTGTTTTTGTGGCCTACCCCATCGGTCATAGCGTACTCTGACCGGATCTGATGCCTGGCGTACCTTCCTTTCCCTCCGAATCACGCCATTTAGGAATCGGCAATGAGAGCACATGCCCTGAGCCGATCGAAGTCTCCGCGCTTCCCCAATCTGCATGTATAATGAGGGACACCGGAATGGCTGGGCCCGCTTTCCCCCTTCCTTTCTCTCCGCCTGGATGCAAAACTCACATTATGATAGCGAGCCAACACCATCTGGCAGTACATTTACCCGTGGCAGCACCCTGACTCTCCCTTACCCCTCTCCACGCACCCTCGTGTTGTGCTTTGATGGGACGGGCGACCAGTTCGATGCGGATGTACGCCGTAATGCTTCTGGTTACATATCGCTCGCTGACCAAAGGGGCTGCCGCCATTCGCAGAACACGAATATTGTGCAGTTTTGTTCCACCCTGAAGAAGGACGACAAGAACCAGCAGATGGTTTACTACCAGGTTCGTCGGAGGTGCCCACAATTTGGTACCATAACGGGCACACAGTAACTGGAAATGTCTTCCCAGTCTGGTGTCGGGACATGCACCGTCCCCGAAGTCGTGACACCGGTCAGAGCGGCCTTCCAAAAGCTCCTCAACATGGCCATCGCCAATCACCTTGACGCACACATCATGGGGACGTCGTACTGACTGATGCGTATAAGTGCGCTTTGAACTTACCCGCGCTTTACGCAGGTGGTTACGAATTCCTGATGGAAAACTGTAAGTCCACCAAACAATACCCCCACAACGGAACGGATTCTCATGCTGCCACCAGATCGTAGCAACGATAAGATATGCATATTTGGTTTCTCACGCGGCGCATATACCGCACGAGCGTTGGCGGGCATGATTCACAAGGTCTGCACCTGTCAACACGAAGTCTTAAACAGTACGGCTCTGAGCTTGTGCTGACTCGCTGCCAGGTCGGTCTACTTCCGGCTGGGAATAGCCAGCAGGTTCCCTTCGCGTATCAGATGTACACACAGGACGACGAAGAGGGGTGGAAGCAAAGCAGGAAGTTCAAAGATGCCTTTTCAATTGATGTGGCAGTGGAATTTCTTGGCGTCTGGTACCTGTTTCGGCCACCGTTTGCCGTTTGCCCTCTTAACGCTGTGCGACGTAGGGACACAGTTTGCTCGGTCGGCTTTATCCCTCGCGACCTCCCATTCACAGCGTCCAATACTGCCGTTCGCTATTTCCGCCATGCCCTTGCATTGGATGAACGGCGTGCGACATTTCAGGTGAACCATTGGCACCGAAGACTCAGATACAACCACGACAATGAGGAGCGCCCGCAAACCGATGTTCGCGAAGTTTGGTTCGCTGGTTGTCATGCCGGTTTCGTTTTTCGTCCTTTTTCACGGCCTCACTCACTCTGACGTCGTGTATGTGCAGACGTTGGCGGAGGTTCGGTCCCAAATGAGACGGAGAACAGCCTCGCTAGAATCCCATTACGTTGGATGATCCTTGAGTGTTTCCGTACGGGAACTGGAATTCGGTTTCGCAAAGGATCCCTTAAAAGGATTGGCATGGACCAGGATACGCTCGAATCATTCACTGGTGGTCATTTCATCATCGAACGCGTGCGCTCTCAGATGTTAGCATCCGAGGATACCTTTACCTCAGCAACTCACCCCGGGCCTGCGTCTGCAACAGAACAACCGAGAGGAGAGATATGTCAAGATGACGATCTCAAGGGAATCGACATCGACCAAGGGCCGCTCAATTCTATAGGTAAAACGTCAGGACTGTCCATAAGGATCAAAGAAGTGTCACCTCCGACTGGAGCTCTCACGTTCAAACCAGAGCAGGAGCGGAAGGATGCACTCAGCCCAATATACGACCAGTTGAATATATGGAGAGCCTGGTGGCTCCCCGAGATCATACCGCTACGACACAGGCTGCAGAGTCTGGAGAGAAGTCTGCAGAAGCACTACTGGTCGTACGTATTTTACCTATACCCCTTTGGCGAAATCAGTCACACCGACACTCTCATAGAGTGAACATTGGTCATCCGCGTAAAATCCTGAAACCAGTTCGCGAGGGAGAAAAGATTTTGGTGCATCGTTCTGTAGACCTTAGGATGAGGGCCGCGGAGTCAGAGTTGGGGGGTAGGAAGTATAAACCCAGGGCTGAGTTTAATCCTCTGGAAATTGAGTGGGTCGATTGACTGACCCACGGTTCGTGCTGACGTCAGCGCCACACCCGCCATCCAAACAAAATTTAAAGTTCTTTTCGGGCATACAGGAGAGTACTAGTTATAACTGCTCCCTTCGGGGATGCATACGAAAAAATTGGAACGATACAGAGAAGATTAGCATGGCCCCTGCACAAGGATGACACGCTGTTTCAGAGTGGTAGACCTACGGGTCTCAATATTTATTTTTATTTATTAGCGAATTTTCTTTTCCTGTTCGTCCAAATGCCCTTTCAACGACCACAACCATCTCCCGTCTCGCTGTGGCATTTGCTCCTCAGGAGGCGTTGAATTGGGCCCCGTCAACCATTTCAAGCTTCCAAAATAGAAGTGCTGTTTCTGGGGGCTAGGATTCAGTGTTGCTTTGGTGCCCCTATTCTGCCTTCAAGCACCCATTTCTGGCGGTCGGAGGGACCTAAAGAGGTCGTACTGTATCCAGCGCCGGCGTAATATATCATTGACGCTGAGAATCCGTTGCTCTTTTCTACTGCAGTCATGATAAGGATTATATAAAAGGAACTGACAATAACGTTCAATGAACCCTAGCCCTTGGCCCCTTGCTACTCTGATGCAATTCTGCGTTTTGTCCAACTTGGGGGTTATTAGCCATTCGCCGTAGCCCGCTACAGAGGCTCATATCGTCTACTACTTCCCCCCAAACGCCGACTTCGCTGCATCTGGGTCAATGGATCCAAGGTCCCATCACCTTCGTCTGTTTTTCGTCCTTCATGTCTCGCACTGGCACAGCCATTAGGGACGTCAAGTGCGTCGGCGCCATCGGCCGCGCTCCTCAGGACCCCCCACTTATCTCCCTGTGCCTTTTTCCATACTACGCGTTCAAGTTCTTGCGCCGTCTTGAAAGTCTCAGGTGTCCTTTCCACAAAAGTGTCTCCGGTATTTCCACTGCTACCCCGTGCTTCCGCTGTATCCCGGTCTCGGTGGTTCTTTCGCTCCATATGCCAGTGTCGTTCTTGCCCTTTGTGAATTCGCCGCGCGCCGTAAGAGCAATTGATATTCGTATCGTGTCGCTCTGTTCTGCCGCTTCGCGATGCACAAGGCTGGGCACCGTTCCCTATTTCGAGTTCGGTCGGTCGGCCCCTCTCGAGACCATTCACTCAAAACGGAACGGTAAGTGAAGAGTAGGTGTTTTTTTTGCCCTTTTTTCCTTTTCAAGTCTGCGGACATGGTGCGTTAGCGACATTTAGGAAGCAAGAAGAGGTGAAAAAAAATTCAATTGAAACCGATCAAGCGGTAGAGAGGCCACTTTGAGCTACTCCATGGTCAAGCGAATACGGTAGACGAATTTTTCTTGCGTACGCACGAAGACAGGCATCTCGGTTTCCGCGCCTCTACGAGACGAACTTCGATACGGGCACCCGATCACCGCAATACCGGAAAAAATTCATCGTTCGTCTCAGGATTTTACGGCAATCTGTGATGATTGAAAACGGCAGTCCAATTGTCTTTTTTGAAGGGGTTTGTTTCATCTCGCTGGGATTGGGGTGGTAGGCATGACCAAGCAAAAAAGACGAGCGTCTTCTCCATTTGCCTCGAGTCGCTCCATTGTCGGTTCTTAGGGAGATCCGAGGATCTCCTGTTTCTTTTGGAGTTTGGTTAGTAGAAACACAGAACGAAGTTCTTTACGGTCGTCTTTTCTCCCAGCGTTATCACACAGATAACTCGGTTCTATGATGACCCTTGAAACGAGGCAGTGTATCTGCGTAAGGTCCGTTAGCCTCGATTCTGGCTCGATCCCGGTCCGCAGGCACTTGGGCGAGAATATTACGCCGCAGCAGGGCGGCAGCAGAACGTTCTGAGACCGTTCAGACCCACGTCTCGGAGGGCGCTCCATCACGGAAGAAGAACCCGCCATGAAAGAAGAGACGGGAAAATAGGCTCAGATTCCCATGTTTCAATGGTGTGGTGTCGGATATTCCCGATGCGAACTCCCGTGGGTTTCCGTGAGTTTCCCCATCTGTAGTCAGTCAGCGAAATGGACTTGAATAGGCCGGGCCAGGCATCAAAGAGGCTGAGCGAAGTCACGCAAGCGAAGTTGAGAAGGGCCAGGAACAGCAAAGTGCGGCGACGTGGTGGTTGGTGACGCGTTCTTTTTTTTTTTTTAAGATCAATTCATATTCCTGGATGCAAGTTCGAGCTAAGGCCGGCCACAGTTGTGAGAAGCGTAGGTGCACGACGCCCTATAGCCATGTAAGGAGGTGGCGCCTTCGTGTGTTCTGGAAAGGTCCCAGGAACAAAAATATTTTTTGTGCACCGTCTTCCACGAAATTGAGCCAGTACCGCAGTAGCCTTCTGGCACTCGAGGTTGAGGAGGTGGACCGCCTAGGAACAAGTGTCATGAGGAAGAAAAATAAAAGAGAGAGAAATGGAAGCCATGGCACTCCGCACTGCGCGGCAGCCACTCCACAGCAGTAGGCCTAAAAGGCCTGCGGTAAAGAGTACGAAACCGATCAACTATATACCGATTACCAAGCACAGTTCACGCGCTTCACGACTGTTTTCGTTCAAGGTGACAACCGGAGGGTGTATGGCCGGGAAACCCTTGGGGAAACCCCCCGCCAACGCTGCGCAATTAATAGATAAGCAATAGATAGCGCTGCGAGATCAAAAATTCCCTCGTTCCTGCACACCTGCGCACACGAGATCGTAAGAATCGCCAGCTTTGCTACTGCTCTATCCCCGCAGAAAGCATGTAACCCGGAGGCTCAGGCTCAGATCGCGCAAACAGCCAGCTTAGTACGTAATGCATATTACAAATCTCGTACCAGTGCCACTTTGTTTCTTATCGTACAGTTCGGGGAAATCTCGTGCATTCGAGAACCGCATCTTTGTCTTAGTTATATGCTGTTATGATATGATTGCAGAATGAACAAAAAGCAGTCTCCATGGGTTGTGGGTGCCAGTGGGACCCGGATCACCGATAGAGGGCTCTGATGATAATGATGGAGATAGGTCTTCTAAAATGGTACCAACAATGATTTGGACCATCAGAATGTTCGCTGCTGACAAGCACGCCACTCGCAGCTTCCGCATGTTATTTTCCAAGCGTGCCTGATAGCCTCTGCTGCCAGTGAGTAATGTTGACGAGTATGCGCTCTTTTTGCCTCACTCAAAAATCCGAGTGAACCGAATCGCCGACTATGCTCGAGCCCGAACGAACGAATGTGACGGTTCACTGACACCTATTCTTTGTTCCGACGCACGTTGCAGATTAACCCGTCGGTGATGCCATTCTATAGAGAAGGAATGTGTGATTGATAGATAAGAATAAGCCGGGTTGTATGTGTCCAAAGGCAAAAAGGGTCGAAAGAGCAGGTGTTTCTTCTGTTAGGACATCTGCAGAGTGAGTAATCGGGTGTGGTGTTTGACCTCTTGATTGTTAGATAGAACATGTCTCTTTCGATGCACGTAGCGGCAAAATAAAGATCACAAAACGAAAACAAAGTCTGATACCGCACCGCACCTTGCACGGCAGCATACCGATAACTTAATTTACCGCTATGGTGGGTCACAAGCGCGCGATAGCATTAACTTTGGTTCATTCGAAAAGAATCGAGCGAGGCTAACTCAAAAACCAATGTGTATATATTAGCAAGCCGCGAACTCCCACTTATGCGGGTCGTCCTTAGCTGTTTCGTTTATCAGTCTGGCGCACCCCTGGCCTGCTCGGAAGGACCCGCTGCAGATACACACGAACGGCCCCATTTACAGAAACGCCGTTGACGAGCGATTTAACATTAGCCAGAGAGAGTTTGATAACGAGAGAGCAGACGACGGCCGGAAGGAGCGAATCGTCGATACCGACAGGGGCTAATTCTGTCTATTCCTCCTCGTGCGCAAGGCGCCGCACTGTGGGATGTGTGGCGTGGTGGTAACAACGGGCTGAAGGGGAAGCTGTATGTTGCCCGCAAACATCTTACTATATTTAGATAGAGTTGGGCAGCGGGGCAAGATAAGGTGTCCAAGGAGCCTCATCACATGCTGCTGAGGCAGCTCCAAGGAATCCAAAATTCCTGCAAACATGTACAACTCCGACCTCCAATACAAGTTGGCGAACTGTGGCACCTGGCACATGAAGGTCCATTCAAGTCATCAGGTGGCGGAGAAGAGAAGCGTATCTGTCTATGATGATGGTGGGCCGTCCATCAGGCCCGGCAGCGCGGTTGTCGGAACTGGGTCGTGATACCAGAGTTGCCTTGACGCCATCGAGATGGGTACCAGCAGCCCTCCCAGAGGACCCGACGTAACGTTCCAGAGTGATCGAGACCCTCAGGTTCGCACAATGCCGGACGAAAGAGTAAAACGAACCAAATGGGGTTGCTGAGGCAGGATATGCTATGTATGCTCAGGAGCTGGCGGGATACGCCCACACGAATAAGGGCGAAACTATATGAAGAGTTGGTCAGAAAATGGGAACCGGGAGGTCTTTTTTCGCAGTGAGCGAGTCATTTTCTCTTTCATGTACAGCCGTACACAGTACATTGAGGGGTGGAGGGAGCAAAGTTGGGGGTGTGGGCACGCAAAATGCGTCTGTTTGGCGCTTCTGACCGGCGCCGTCAATGATTACCGGGGCTGAGAACAACGAACGAACCTTATTGACTGCAGGAGGTAGATGGAAGGCGGTGTACAATAAGACTGAAAGAGCACATCAGACGGGATCACCATCTGTCGTCGAGGGTCGGGGTACACACCCGCAGGGAGGGATTGCGCAATCTTTTGCGAGCGAGGCTCGGATGATCTTGGCAGAGGGATGTGAGCTTCTAGCCCGCCTCGAGCAAGGTTTACCAATTGAGTTCTTGGTACTATCTATCTATAGGTTGGCGGAGGCAGCGCCGCCAGTGCCTGTTAGGGTCGGTTGCATCAACCAGTTGCATCACGTTGTGTGACGGGCCCCATTCCCCGAACGGCGAACGGCTGTGCATTGAGCGGCCACCAATTGTTAACATCGAGTTCCGCCGCCGCGCATACCGCGACGCGGCTATAGCATCACCACTTGACGATCTAGGCCAATGGCCATGCAGTCGGTCGGAGTGAGCACTGGGTCAGTCACGAGGGTCAAGACGGCAAGAGCCGGGTTTGGTAAGCCCAAGGATCCGAAAGGTCAGCAGGGGCAATGTGGTGATCGTCAATGTGAACTGAACGGGTCATAAGGAAATTGGGGTCGGAGCCAAGTCCATGCGGGGCTGGACTACGAGGTTACGGAATGAGAAGTTGGGGTAAGAGACCCGGAGGTAGAGTGTCGCTGGGAGTGTCGAGCGTGTGATTTATGAATGAGTAAACCATGCCGGCATTTCTGCCAATTGACAAACCCACGAAGGGGTCTGTGTTCTTATGTTTGATTCTGCTTTTCATGCTCTCGTTCTTCATGCAGCTTCATCCCCATCGTCGGTTTTCTTAAATTGGAATGCAACGGGGCCGAAACCTCCGATTGCAGCCGTCGCCTGGTTGTCAAATATTTTTAAGGACGGCATAGCAAGATCTGGGGTTCTGAACTACGGAGCCAGATTGTCGGATGAGGAGCGATAAGGGTTGCGAGATCCAAGATCACGAGGCAGTGCGCCCGTTTCTCCTTCTCCTCTGAGCTCTCCCACTCTTAGCAGGTCTGGGAAAAACAACTAATTACGTCTCAGGGCAGGGGCAGGGAAGTTGATGGAAAGACGAAAAGTGAGGGTCAGAGAAGGGACACGTTAACGAAGAACGTAGGGTCAGCAGTTGCGATCGAAAGGATATTTTATGTGAATAAGAATGGAATATATATATATGATAAGGAGGCGCGGTTGCAATCTCAGATGTAAGCTGGTGGCCTCACCAGTACTCACCTCCTTCTTAACACGAAGCCTTTTCTTTCCCACAACACTACTGCAACCACGACTCCCTCTTCTCCCCCGCATACCAATGACCCCTGCGTCCGCTCCCTGCACCTCTTCAGAAGATAACTTCATTCAGGGTCTCGACTATCCCCCAGACTTTTTATCTTCTCTCCCTGTACTTCTTCCCCGTCCTGCGCCGCATACACCCATCCGCGCACTTTCTGCATCCCAGTTCACATCCATTCACCACGCTGCTACTGCCTCCCATGCACCGGATCACGTCCTGTTCCCTTTTCTTCATGGCCTCGAGGGTGAAAACGAGCAGCAGAAGGCCTTTTTCTCTGTCACTTCTGACACCACCGTAATCCCACCTCGTTTCCGTGGACTAATTTGGGTAGCTTGTGAAGACGACGATACCCCTTCTAGTGACGATGGTGATGACTCGGATGTCGTCGCTAGCGACGACTCTGATGATGAGCACGGTAGTGACGGAGGAGGCCCTTCCTTCGGGCTGGACATTGACATGGACATAGATACCGAACTCGACCTCGATCAGACCCACAAGCAAGGTCCACCGAGTTCCCCGCATTCCCCTTCACCCTCCGGTCCCCGACCTAAACCCACTGACCTCACCTGCAACACCTCAGACCTAGACACTGCACTCCATATGCACCCTGTACAATGCCGTGCACCACGCATATATACCAATACGACAACAGCTCGCGACCGCAGTGCCTCAGTCTCTTCTAGGTCGTCCTCGTCTTCTCGGTCCCTTCGTGTTCCTTCGCCGTCCACCCCAGCGACTTCTCTCGACTCGCCCACTCCATCATGTATGCCTCTGGGGCCACCATCTCCCGAACCTCGACCCCGAACTGCTCCTCTCATTGCCTCTGGCTTCAAGCTCCGGGAACTTTTACATTTCAACGCAGAAGGGAACGCAGAGTTTATCCCTCTACGGGTCCCTGATGGCATTTCGCTACGCAATTTTGATATCCAAGTGGTACGTGTGTCCTCCCAAGTTATTTCGCCTTGCCCTTGTCCCCATACCATTCATTTCCGTTGTTTCCTGAACCTGCTTATCATCGAGTTCTATATGGGCGCCTGCATTACCCCGAACTGTCAGATGATCACTGCGGGGAAGTCTTGTTTGTTGTTTCAGAGCTATCGTTGACATGCATTTGCATGATGGCAAACCCAATTTGGGCGTTTATTCATTCCACGCGCCATTTCCCCAATTGGGCACCAAGAATGCGCCCCGCTCGACCCCTGACCTTGGGCGACGATCGGTTTAGTGTTTTCCGGTGGAGCGGCTTACTCTTCCCTTTCCCCTCTTCCCTTTCCCCCTCAACCCAATTTCGTTTTTCCATTTTCTAAATTCGTTCCTTTCCGCTTTTGCTCACTTCCTCGTCACTCCCAGCCAATCTATGCGACACTTTCGGACATTGTCGTCTATTCCCGCCGAGGCGCAACACGGGCTGCCTTTGCCGTCGCAGAGAAGTTCAAACAAGCTATCGAAGCCCGCGCTGGTTCTCGAATTCCATATAACGTTTTCGTACTCGATGCTACTCCCGCGGAGTTACGTGGCAAGCTCAAGCATCTCCTAGTCGGACCCAATACCATTAACTTCGCACAGCGCGAGAAAGATGAGATGCGAGAGCTAACACGAGCTAGCGAGATTCTCACTGTCCCGTCCCTTGGTCAGGAAGGCGACAAGTCGCAGGACATCCGTTCGTGGACACCTGGCTTGGGCCAAGTTTTCCTCGGAAACGTCAACGATGTCCCTTTCTATACTGGCAACCCTTCTGACCCTCCTCTCCGTGGCATCGATCTGCTTGACAGCACTGGAAACTCGCCGGCAGACGGGATGGGTTACGACATCTGCATCGAGTGTCGACTTCGGGCACCACGGCCCACCCTAGGCTTCCTCCTTAGTGCCCAGGAGCACTTGATGGAACTCGAGCGGCGATGGCAGGCGACTGGTGCGAAAGGACCACGACCACCGCCGAATGCGGCGGCTATCGTCTATCTTGCGTTCCCTTTGGTGCCCGTCGTCGACGAGATGACTTTGTTCCTCGAATTTTTAGAAAAGTTGTTGAAGCCTAATTCGCAGCGCAGGCTGGGCCGGCCTGCAAAAATCCTGATTTGGAGCTCTGACGGATACACCGAGAGTAGCGTGCTTGCTCTCTCGTTGATTATGGCCTTGCGCGGAATGGTGCTTCCTGAGGCGTATCTCGAGCTTCAGGTGAGTCTGCGAAAGCAAGTACGACTTTCTTGGGGATTTAGCATTTTATGGACCAGGTCGCAAAACAACGCAGTTTCTTTGTTTACGAGGCCGATGTTCGATTGTTAAAATCCATCGAGGGCAGACTGGCGCGTGATCGCCATGCAAAATTGCCTTCCCCCCGTCGTTACCTCTCTGGACCCGCCCGCACCAAATCCCCCAATTCCGACATCAACTCCAGTGCAATGTCCGCATCCTACGAAGAATCGGGCAGCGCCCCCATATCGTCAATGCGACGGCCTCGTGCAAGCACAAGTCCACATTTGCCATCACTTGTTGATGACCATCAGGTCTGGTTTGATGATCCTCGTTTCGATGGGAGCTTTCCAAGTCGTGTCCTACCATTCCTATACCTCGGAAACCTGTGTGTACTATTGCCGCCTCCACCCATCATGTCGCTTACATGGCAACTATTTTGCGCAGAAATCACGCATCAAATGCCTATATGCTTCACGCCCTCGGTATCACGCACGTGGTTTCGGTCGGAGAGTGTGCACTCATTCCTCCTCCCGAGTGCCCTGCTGGAATGGCGACGCAGGGTACGACAAAACAGTTCAGCGATGTCGGAACGGGTTCGTCGTCAGAACGGCGGGGCAGCCTATACATCGAGGAACGCGAAGGCCGCATAAAGGTTCTCGATATTAAAGGGGTATGCGACGACGGCATCGACACACTCGAGCCCCAGCTGGCTCCGGTCTGTGAGTGGATTGACCGGGCGCGCGAGCAAGGTGGAAAAGTACTCGTGCATTGTCGGGTAGGCGTATCGCGCAGCGCGACAGTCACAATCGCATACGTCATGAAGCACCTCGGAATCTCCCTCGCCGAGGCGTACCTCGTCGTACGCTCGCGCCGTTTGAGCGTACTAATCCAGCCGAACATGCGCTTAATGTATAATCTCTGTGGTTGGGAGGTGAAGCTCGCGACTGAGCGTGCGGCAGATGACTCGGAGCGCCTGCGCACCGAACTAGCTCGTGGCGTCAATTGGCCCTACCTTGCACGCGAGGTGCACCTCCTCAACGAGAAGTACCTGCATATGTGAGGAGTTCAGAGAGCCACGCGGATAGTCACCGTTCACTCCCCCTTCCTCCCTTCTCTCCACCCATCCTCTACTTATGTTTCTCTTTGTCCGGTTCTTTTGTCTCGACCCCCGTCCCCGATATGTGTACCATGCGTTTAGTATTCCAGTCGCTACCTATCTCCTCTTCTGCACCCCTGCATTTGCATTGCCCAAAATTCTCCCACCCCCTACCCCCGTCATAGCCATTCATGAACAATAATCATCCATCCCCCTACTTTGCCCAGTCTCATACCAACCCCCCCTCTCCATGTACGACGATGATGACGACGACCCCTCCCGTGTTGTACGTCTACTTAGCAGTGTATACTTTTTGTTATCGGCTGTACAGCATTTGTGATTATGCGTCGTAGTTTTGATAAGTGGCCACTCGCACTGAGTTTAATAAGTCAATTCCTGTCCCACAGTGGTTCTTCGAATTGGACAGTGTCCGTGGATGCGAGTGGCCGTTCGCAATAGCATCATTCTCAGCCACTATCACGCTCAGATCCGTATCAAAACGATGAGCTCTACAACACCAGTATCACCCCCAGAACGCGCCGTGGAGCTGCACGCCGCTCTAAGCGACATTCGGACTCGCATCGCTGCTGCTATATCTGCTAGGAACTTGCCGGGACTCACACCGAAACTCGTCGCAGTGTCCAAGTATAAGCCCGCAGCAGACATACGTGCATGCTATGACGCAGGGCAGCGCGACTTTGGCGAGAACTACGTACAGGAGCTCATCGACAAAGCAGCTGCACTGCCACGCGACGTGCGCTGGCATTTTATCGGCACCGTACAGTCGAACAAAGCCAAAGCACTCGCCGGTGAGCCTTTCCTGTCTCTTTCCCTCCTTTACTCCTTTCTGGGGAAGGGGAGGGACAAGACGCTGATCGATCGGCAGGCGTGGAGAACTTGTACGCCGTGCAGACGCTCGCGAGCACCAAAGTCGCCGACGCGCTGAACCGGCACCGCGCGGCGACGCACGCCCCGCTGCGCGTGTTCGTGCAGATCAACACGTCTGGGGAGGCCGCGAAAGGCGGGGTAGCGCCGGGGCCAGACGCAGACGAGGGGATGGTACAGCTCGGGACGCACGTCGTCCGCGCGTGTCCGCGCCTGCGCCTCGTCGGACTGATGACGATCGGCGCGGCTGGCGCTAGCGATCGCGACTTTGCGGTACTCAAGGAGGCACGCGATCAGCTGGTGCGCGCGTTGCCGGCCGATGGGGTATGGGGCGAGGATGCGGAGGAGCAGCAGGGTGGGGTGGGAGCAGCAGGGAGGAGGTTACTGTTGAGTATGGGAATGTCGGACGACTTTGAGTTGGCGCTGGGTGCTGGCTCGGATATCGTCCGCGTTGGGACGGGCATCTTTGGTGCGCGGCCGCAGAAGAAGGGAGGGCCTGACGCTCCTGCCGGGCAGTCGTAGGAAAACTGGGGTTATATACTGTCGGTGGCGTCCTTGTTCAGTTGATCGATAGGGTGTATGCAGCTTTTCTGTATCTCAATCTCACACAATAGATACGGGACGTACTCGCGTTTGATATCTCCTGTGTGCTCTAGGTGATCGTACGAAAAAGAAAAAAAATGCCAGGACCGTGGATTGAACACGGGACCTCCAGAATGCATCGTGCTTCAGTCTGTTGCTCTCCCAGCTGAGCTACCCCGGCATGCAAACAAAACGCCTCCAGTTACTACTCGTGCCAGGACTGCACCATCACAGACAGACCCAATTCGGCGCGTGGCACCAATTTCCCAGTCTAACGCTTCGACAGTCGCCGAGCGCGGCGTGTATTGACCTTCGGACTCGTGAATATCAGGAAGCATACCACGGTCGACACGAACCAAGCTAGGCTACTACTCTCGTGTGTTTCCCTCAAAATTCCATGAACCAATCCGTGATCGGGAGTCGTCGTTGAACGCGTAACGTGTTAGGGGACGCTGTAGCGACAGGTCAGGTAATGTGTTTGCCGTGTGCGTATGGGGAGAGGGGATTGGGCTGAAGACTTAGCAGACACGCCTTGTGCCGCACGGCAAGTCCTGGTGGGGCTTGCACACCAGTTCGGTTCGTATCCTCGGTAAGAATATTTAGAAGAAACTACCTGAAACCTACTCTTAGTTTGGCCACGAGGGTGCTCCAACAATTAACTTGGTTAGATCTGGCGATGTTCGTTCCTTCGGCCTTTCTGCCCACTTTTCCATTTTCGTATGGTTTCGCCGTCTGCAGGCCTTGCATACAGTATGCTCCCCTTGGCTCCAACAATAATTAGGGGTGCACCCACATGACTCGTGTATGAAGTGCTACCTCTCCATGCTGTGGCGTTTCTGCGCTCTTCCATACCCCCGCGGTCCTGTTCGTTCCGCTGGGATTGTATCACCTCCCAGCGTGATATGAGTCCGCTAATCGCTGGTTTATTTATGCCGCTATCACATTCTCATTTCCGACTGATGGCCTCACTCTCCCCCCCCAGCTACCGCATGTTTTCTGATATTCAATTCGTTTGGAGTCTGGCTCGTTTCTCCCCCAATTTCTAGCACATTCGACAGTCCTCAGGTTCTTCTTTAGCTTACCCTGGAAGGCGCCATCGTTTTCGTCGAATATCCAAACACGGCTGGCGGTTGACAAGGACCGAGCATATATCCATCAACTTGGAGTCGCGGAGCCACGGAGATGAAACTTTTCCAAATTCCTCGAGATCACGTTGCGTTTGGCTTCATTTTACGTGGAGCCGTCGATGGCCGTCGATGCATTGTCCACTGAATGCATACATTCCCCGCCAACGCCTTTTCTCGCAGGTCGAGACCCGACTATAGCAAATCACCAGCTTCGACCTCTAGGTCTGGGCTCCTCCGCCGCCCTGTGTACTGTGAGCCTTTTGGTCTGCCTGGGCTCTCGGTAGCTCATTTCCGAACAACCGTCTCAATAAAGCAGGTTGTGGCTATAGTATCCTATCGGAAAGGCTCCAGAGATCTTCGCTCGTCGTCAAGTCATTTGCGTCTTGCACCAGCGCTTTTGCCTACAAATAGACTCGGGGCCTTGTTCCTGCGGCCCTTTTTGGGTTCACTGCCATAATAAACGCTTCGCAACAATCTCTGGCTATTGTGCTTGTTTTGTTAATCGGGTCCAGCATCGGTATTTCTCCATTCTAAGCTTTCTGGGGAACAATGGAACGAAATAACTCGATACAGCGGGGTAAAAAAAGTTATTTTGCGGCAATCGCCGCATTCATTGGTTCTCAATGCGATGAGAAAAGTGATGTCCGTGATAGTCTTACCCTATGTACCACGCCCCGCCAACGTGGCCATCTCACACTATCCTTTCAGAACAACGTTTTCCCCTCATTTTCCCACCTACTTTAACCAGCTGTTACCCTCGTCGATGTATCCTTACTGCCCCCTACTCCTACCCCAGAGCTTGAGGTTCTAGCCCACAGAGTTCCGCTAACGTTATTTTTACCGATTGGACGCCATGTCTTCTGAGCCCTTCCAAGACTCTGGCGCGCGCCGTATCAAGCGCAAGCCACCACCACCATTTCCGTACTCAGCGCGCTACCCCGAGCCCGACCCAACCGACCCTTTTGCCCCGCTTTCCGTCCTCCGTGATCGTACCGCGACTCTCACAAATTCAGCATACGAGTCTCCCATTTCCGTAATTCAGGACCCAGCACCTGGTGCCTCCAAGGTGCATGATCTCGCAACCTTCATTGTGCACCAGCGAAAGAACACTACTTCTCCTGGTCTCCAGTTTGGAGAGAACCGCTGGTTAGGACATGCATCCCAACTACGCAAAGGGGCTTCTTTGGGCCTTGGACTACACGAAAACTCATCAAGCGAAGCCCCTACGACGAACGCGATCGCTTTGACGACGCCACGCCCGGGTGGGAGGGAGACACGGCGACGCGAGTCGCGGCGTCGCTCACAATCGGTGTTTGCGCTGCGCTCGGGCGCGTTTTCCTTCTGGGAATCGCGGGGCGCTCTAGAGCCCCAGTCCAACGTGGACTCGCCTGTCAGCCGACGGCACTCACTGCTGCCGTACGACAGCAGTACGAGTGTGCTTACATCCTCTTCGACTTCATCGGGGGAGTCTACACATGGAGTACGGCAGGCAAGTAAGGCCCCCGTACGACCGCGCTCATGCAGCAGTTCGTTCGTAACCGCAGCATTACTTGATGGTGTTCCAGAGTTCTCAGGCGACGCAGTGCCGGTACACAAGAGCATGCACGTCATGCAAGTCGACCTGCCTACGCCTCAGGTTGTAGAGGAACGCTCAGAATGCCCTCCTTCGCGCACCCTCTCTCCCCCACCATTCCTCGAGAAACGTACACCATCGGAATCATCGATTAGCTCTTGGTCCCGCGACTTGGCCTTTTACTCTGCTACTTCACGCCCACAGACCCCCAGTTCAATTCAGAGCAGCCGTCCCACCTCCTTGCCGGCATCTGTCGCCCTCACACTTCCTTTTGCACCTGTCGCCCTTTCACCTGCACCCCCACCCCAGACATCTTCATCCCACCAAAACGCTCCGACAGTCGCAACCTCTCTCCCACCCAGTATCTCGAACTCCCGTCGTGTGTCTACGCCACCGGAAAACTTAGATGCCTTACCTCTGCAGTTGAACTTCCGTTTCCCGAAACAGCAGCGATGTGTCGAATCAGAGCCCGAGTCTGTCGAGCGTGAGAACGGGCGCTTCGCCCGGCTACGTGCACTCACATCAACAGGATCCCAAAGGCAAAGAATCAGCGCTTCATCGTCGCTGCGCAGCACACTGCAGGCTGCTGCAGATGCTGCAGACAGGCTTGCTTCTCAAGACGCTTCTATTCACGCACTCCCTCCTGCAGTCACGCAAGCACGGGCCATCGTGGCCGAGAACTTAGTGACGTCACCCGTTGCCGAGACTGCTCCTGAATGGAAGGAACGCGAGGTGGACCAACGCGCACAAGTGCAGCCAGGGAGCCAGGCCTGTGCTGCCGAGCGGCATAGCCGCGCAGCCTCCCCTGTTCCGCATCAAAATGTCGACAACGTCCCGCCTGCGTCGCGTAATCAGAGCGTCGCCAGCGCGAGACCCACACCTTCAAAGCCTGTTCCCAAGCCAGAATCAGAAACCACGCCTGCGTTGAAGCACCGTTCATTATCTCGGAGCTCCCAAAGATGTTCATCAAGGCGCAGTACCTCGACACCATTGCCTATATCCCGTCCTCTACCGAGCCCGCCCACTGTCACTGCACATCCAAATCCGGAGCCAGTCGCGAAGTCCCCACCTACCCCTCCCCCGCGTGCGAATGGCCACGGACTGACGCGCACGCAAGTTCAGCACGCAGCTTCGACATCCACACACAGCGTTGTCCACGCGGCGCCGTCTACACCGTCACACACCGGCCTTCCTGCAGGCGCAGCAGCCCCACGTGCACCCTGTGCGCTTCCACCTACTCCACAATCCGCTCACCCCTTTCCGCCAGCCCAAGCGAGCAACCTGCCCCCGCCACCACCTCCACGCGCCGCACACACCATCCCCCTGCCGTCGCGCATGGCGCACGCGTCGGCCTCGAGCGTCGTACAGTCGGCGTCTTCGAGTTCGTCGCACGTAGACAACATGTCAACGGCATCGGCGCCTCAACTGCGGCGGCGCGACGGGTCCCCCTCGTCGTCGCATGGCCGGCATAGCCCTCACATATCTGAGAGACATCACCATCACCACCACGGCCATCATCCTTACCATCTTGCGCACCCACGCTCGCTATCGGAGCCAGGACCATCGGGAATGCTGAGCTCGACGCAGCTCGCACATGCCGCGCGCATGCAGGTCGTGCGTGAGAACGGTGTGCGCGTGCAGTTCGGAGAGTTATGGCGCACGCAACGCACGGTGGTGATCTTCATCCGGCACTTCTGGTACGCACGCATCCTCATCTTTTTGATTCCCCCTGGAGTCGCTAAACTAAAACATCATGCAGGTGCCCGTTGTGTCAGGACTACCTTACGTCGCTCATGCGCGACGGAGACCACGCCGCGCTCTCGCGCTCCGGCGTGCGCCTCATCGTGATCGGATGTGGGTCGTATGGGCTCATCCGCTCCTATCGCCGTGCGTGTCCCTGAAACGTACTGACCTCCGCCTAACGAACGTCTCTCACACCGACAGAGATCTTCCGCCTACCCTACGAGCTCTACGTCGACGCGTCGCCAGGCCAGGCGCTCTACCGCGCGCTCGGCATGGGCCAAGCCCCGTCCGGCGCACACAAGACGCGCCCCGCGACCGAGGGCAAGTCGACGGGATCGTACGTGCGACACGGCGCCATGAGCGGGCTCGCGATGATCGTCGCGAACGCCGTGCGCGTCGGGATGCCCGTGTGGGAGCGGGGCGGCGACGCGGCGCAGCTCGGGGGCGAGTTCGTGCTTGGGCCGGGGTACGTGGCGGAACCCTAATATAATCTTTTCTTGACCCCGATCGCCAGGCTGAGCTGCACGTATGCGCACCGGATGCAGAGCACGGCGGGCCATGCGCCGATCGTGGACGTCCTCGCGGCGGCGGGCGTGCGGCCCACGCGGAAGCACGCAGGTGGGCCCGCTGCCCCCGCGTCGTCGGCGTCGGGGATGCAGAGCGCTGGCGTCGGGACTCTGTCGGCACGGCCGAATATCAGTCTGCCGCTCGAGCGCGGGCGCGAGGCCAAGGTACTTTCGGTTGTACGGGAGGAGGCGTGTGGCTCGTGCGGAACGTGCGAGGGATGCGCAGAGGCGCTCAACATTGATCTGGAGTCTACGGCGTCGGGCGAGTGGAGCATGGTCGTGACGGGGAACACGCGCTCCATGCGCTGAGACGATATTATTTTTGACGGGCTTGCCGGTCAAGTCAGGTTTGTTTTGGGAGCTGCGTCGGGATCAGAGTATCTTATCATATGAGCGCCTGAGCGAACGGACGACCGGCCTTTTGGTTAATGTGGTAATATGTGTAGTTATTTTTTTTATCACTCGCGAGATTGCTGATGATAGCATTGCTCGCAAGAGTTGGTAGATGCAGTGTACAAAATACAGGTATTGATGATGCACGACAACTCCGAAGATGAGACAGTGACAAGAACGCAGGTGATGAGAGGCGGCCACGAGTGGGAGGTCTCATGCCCAATTGTCGATAAGCGCATCGCGCATCTCGCCGACGACAGCACCTGCATTCTGTCCTTGGAGTTCTGCGGAAGAGGACGAGAATAGGTAAGAGAAGAAGAAAAAGAGGGGGGATGCGCACTAAACGTCGCTTCAATGACACTGATCTCCGTCGCGGTGGTGTCGAGACCAGTGAACGCGCACCAGTCATTGACAACCAGGCCGGCGCCAATAACGTCGGACCCTCTATTGACAGTACCAGCCTTATAACCAATCATCAGCAACGCGATCGCAGGAGGGAGGGGGGAGAGTAGGACGGACCACTAGGGGAATCTGTAATAGACTAGAAAGCTCGTCCTGGTCTTGGACGGAAGTCTTGGGATGGACGAGGCCTCCCTGGTTCGTGATCGCGCAGTACGAACCGACGAGGACATTTTCGGCGATGGTCTGGCGGAAGACCTCGACCTTGAGGACGTCCGCGATTATCTCCTCCGTCTCGCGGTCGACGTCGGGGTGCACGAGCGCGACGTGGTCGTTGCACGCGATGACGTTGCCGAGCGCGGAGAGGCGTTCTTCGATGCGCTGGAGGGCGACGGCGTCCGGGAGGGCATTGCGGAGGTGCTGGAGCTCATGGTCGGTCGTCGATGACGGCACGAGGAGCCCGTGGCGGTTGCCGGCGGTGAGACGGCCGATGATGCGCGTGCCGCCGATGGAGGTGTGCACGACGGGGATGATCTCGCTGAGCTCTGCCTCGAATGCGGAGTAGAAATTGGTGCTGCCCTGGATGGCGACGAGGCAGTACGAGTTTGTAAGTTTGGAGAACACGCCGATGTCGCTGCTGTTTTCGAATTGGAGACCTGTACAGTGGGTTAAGTTTTTTGAGAAACA